>UCOJ01000159.1:0-173862 GCA_900474305.1 Cecidostiba fungosa | reverse complement strand
GAGTATCGATGCGTTATCTTCAATCCTATGTCATTCTATAAACTGTCATAATGCAGTTGATGAAAATATTTTACTCCTTAAATGATAAGTAATAGACAAATTCACATTTATGATTTGAGCATACGAAGTTTGAAAAACTGAGTATATAATATTCACCATAACATATTTAGATTATAAAAAAAAGAAGATTTATATTATCGAGGTATTCATGCGGAGGAAACAGTATAATGGGTAAATAAAATCAGCAAGCTTTTAAGCTTTTATTAATCGGTTTTATTACACGTTAATTACCACTTACAGTAGATCTAGTGTGTAAGTCAAGTAATCGTAATAATCAATACACGTTACAGCATTAATGAATGGTTCAGAGTGGCCTCTATCTCCCTTTCTTTTCAGTTTAGCGATCAAAAGGACCCGAACGAAAACAATAACGGCTTTGCACGAATCCAAGTTTGTAGTAACATACAAATAAATACACGAACTTACTTTTTATTTACTTAGAGCATAGAGAATCGGAGATTCTTCACAGTGACAATTTGTTGTATACTTCCTTCTCGCCGGTTTTCTTTCTCTCTTTTTTCTCTTCTCACTTCTCTCCTCGACTCTTTGGTAAATTCCATCGCGCTTGATGCGTCCTCGTAAATGCGTGTAGTAACGTTGTTTATATTAAATTGATTTATGCATATCTTTATATATTTATATATAACTATTTATATATATAAGTGATCATATTCTCTTTTACAATTTCCCTCGCCTGTCTCTTTATATTATCCTTTCCGTTTTTTCTGAATACCAATTATATTCCAGTTGTCTTTCTCCCGCCGCAACGCTTTGTAATTGTATGTAATCGAAGACATTGTCACTGCATACATCAGAAGATTACAACGGCGACGGCTCATCTCCTTTCGTTCTTCCGCTCATTATTACTCATTTCTCTTAATTCATTGTTTGCGCATCGCGAGTATGTATACTCCGATGCGCGAGAATCGCTGCAATCGATAACAAAATAAAACTATATTATATAATATTAAACGCTACAACAGTCAGCAAGCGAAACTGGTTGTGGGCGTAGCAACCCACGCGCGCGCGCGTTCGCGAAACTCTTGCGATCATCTTAGCGATTGATCCAGCCTCAGAGTGTGAGTTTCGTGCCTTGCAGCGTCTCGGGGGATGCTACGCTTTACTCCTACCGCATTAATTAATATTTATAATAAATCGATCGATTCTCGATCTTTCTTTCACTCTTCGCGCTCGCTTTTAATCTCGAGATCAAAATTATACAAATGCCTCCTCAGGGCTCACTGGATACTCATAATAATAATAATAATAATAATAATAATAATAATAATAATATTGATTGATTACTACTACTAATAATAATAATAATAATATCAATAATAATAATTAATAATGACAATAATAATAATAGACAATATCTCAATGGCTTCGAACGATAACAAAAGAATCATAGCTCGCAGAGCTTGCGAGCTTTACACGCATAATTCACTCGCTCTTTTATTTCTCACACACACTCTCGACTAGAAATCATACTGTTGAATGTTGAGCGTCTGTCTCTCTTTCTCTTTCGCCGCAGCCAATTCATCTCCTCTTCCTCGTCTCTCTCACTCTGTCCCCGCGTCTCGAGCTCGGTTACCACCGCCGTCTCTTTCTCTAAGTATATAAAAATATCTACGGAGAAAAGAGAGCGGGGGCAGCTCCGAAGTGCGAGAGCGTACGCGAAGGATGATCCTCTACGCGCGTCGTATTTACAAGGAGAGCGCGCGCAAAGAACCTCCTCGCAGTATAGCTCATATCATAATCGCACACCTTTCCTGCTCTGACTCGTCGCATATAGTTTCTCATCACTCTCTCGGATGCACGCAAAGTTTTATAGCAGCGGGCTCATCTCTCTTTCTCTCTACATCTAGAAACGTCAAGGGGAATGTATGTTTCTTTCCGAATATACCAAAGCATTTACGAAGAGTAGTTTTTTCATTTGTCTTTTTTTCTTCTTCTTCTTCTTCTTCATCATCATAAATTAATGTCAATTTTCTTTTGGCTTGTCAGTGTGTATTTGTGTGCATGTCAGTGTAGGTGTGTATGTATGTATGTGTGTAGACGTGTGTTTGAAAAGAGCGTCTGTGCTCTTTATTGCATCGAAGATCTAGTATAAGTATAAGAACATCGTCCCTATGTGCAGATGCTGCGCTGGCCGTGCTATTTGAGATGGACGACCAAGATTTTCGCGCTCCTCTCGCTCCCGCTTCGAGTATACAGCTTATACGCAAATGTGTACGTGTGTGTATATAATATATACCAAAATGAGGATCAGACAACAGAATAAGAGTAGGTGGCGTCAAGTGTACGAGCGGGGAATGCTTATTC
Source organism: Cecidostiba fungosa (assembly GCA_900474305.1). Taxonomy (NCBI): domain Eukaryota; kingdom Metazoa; phylum Arthropoda; class Insecta; order Hymenoptera; family Pteromalidae; genus Cecidostiba; species Cecidostiba fungosa. Next base: position 171,477 of record UCOJ01000159.1, on the reverse strand, counting down.
TTGTTGTCGTACTGTGTGTCATCATTTATAATAGGTGATGTGCAGCGGAATGCTTATCGATTACAGTCGGTATATCATATTCGTTCGTTCGTTCATGGATCCCGGTGTGATCTTGTTTTTGTGCCTCATCCTCCCCGACGAGAGGTTTGCACATACCGGTTTACTATATAATGCTTTATGTGTGGCCGTACCACGCTCGACCGCTGCGCAACGCTTCCCACTGGGAGAAACGGCCGGTGAACGGGCACGCGCCTATACATGATTTATGGGTCTATACTGATCCGCCTAGTTGTCAGTCGAAAACAATCGGAAAGCCAAAGCTACAGAAATCCCGCGACTCGAGGGCAGAGTGAGAGCGATTCAGCACGATCCTCGAGGCCTTGGCGACGACGCCCATCATCTCGGCCAGCGAGTCTGCCACTCACTTGGCTTGGGCCTGAGTATCCGCGAGTCCGACGCCTGTGGTCGTCACTGCGGGTGGCGCTAGACTTATCGGTATTCCGTTGGCTCCTGGTCCTTTGCGCGCCAGTTTCGACCTGTTGATAGAAATTCTTGCGTTATTCATCATTTCTTACATTTTCATCGATTGACTCAGATAAATAGATCGCCGTTGATTATACCTTATCTGTCCTGCCAACAAAGGATTAATTGCGTAAAGCCAATCGTAAACTTCCTTATCGCCTAATGTCTGGAGCAGGTAACCCCGATGCTTTGTTACAACGCTGAAACGGAAAAGTCGCTGTTAATCGTACACACCCCTACTTTTCGTTTATAGGAACTTACAAGGAATGTGTCTGATCTTTGGGAAATTGTATGATCAGTAGGATTGTCGTAGTTTAGTCAAACGTATAAAAACTCTTTCCTCTGACTTTACAAAATCTGTATGATCTGAACAACCCATATATGAATTAAGAGTCTAACCAGTCACAGCCTAAATTTTCCCAGAATTCAAACGCTTTCCTCATTAACCCGAGACTCGATCTTACCTAAAAGTATTGGGTACTTTGACCATGGCTAGCTGGTCCTCTGAGTATTCTACTTGGGCGGTCGCCAGGTTAATCAACGCTCTCTCCACGGGATCCTTCTCGTCTCGGAAAATGAAAACGTACGGTCTGCGAACCGACTGCAAAGAAAAAAAAATCGCATCAGCACACACACACAGCGGAAAGAAGGGTAAATCCATAAAAATGAAACGAAATGTCAACTCACCACCCATCGCTTCTTCCATCCGTTAGTCTTATGTTCTAGTACGTTGAGGTAGCCTTTCCGGGCAATAACCGGACTGATGCGTATTTCCTCAACCTCGGGCACGTAGAGCACGAGGCTCTCCTTGAGGGGTGAACTGGCACCAAGAGGAGCCGGTGCCGAGGCCGTGTCTCCCCCGCTACCGGCAAGGATACTCTCCTGCAGCTCCTGAAGCCTCGCACGCTCGGGCGAGCTCAACCTAAAGATGCACGACTTAGACCTGCTCTTCACTATTATTCCTGCGGACTGCAAGTAACACCTCTCCTGTATAACCCGAGACGCGCACCCCTTTGCTCGTTTGTTCTCTGCCTTTTTTTTTTGTTTGCTTTCAACTTTATACGTGACCAATGATATCCAATGCTTACCGAGTGATAGAGCTTGCGCGCACAACTTAATCGAAACGCAAAATAAACGATGTCAACAATGGTGAGATAAATGTGGACTAAAAGCTGCTTGAGCTGCTGCCGTAGTACATGTATATGTTTATATGTATATATGTACATGTTGTAGTATTAGTAGTAAGAAATTAAAAAAAAAGTCTCACCGAAATACAAACTTGGTTCTATGTGTATGTTTGTATAATGTATGGTGAGAAGCAGTATAGCGCGCGAGTATGTATAGGCTGCAGAGACAACCGCTACAGGGCGTTTCAGGCATACGAGGAAAAAGTTTACCTGCTCGTAATCGCATAATCGGGGATATACTGACTCTTGGGACGAGGAGGAGACGACCGAGGACATCATCGAGGTGGTCATGTCGGTTATGGTGTCGTCGCCTGGCGAAACGTCTGAGAGGACGATCGGTTCCTTGCTTGGGATCCTACCCTGGATCAGTTTCACGTACTTGCTCGCTACCTCCTTCTCGCGCTCCGTCATTTCCCAAGGCTCGTACACGTCCTTGCTTGTCGATTTCTTCAGCTTAACAGGGCTGGCATGCGGCTCGTTCGTCGCCTTTGCCACCATGTTGCACACCTCCTGAAAGGTTTACATTGCAGGCATACATTGACGAAGTCATTGAATTCTTTTGTCTCAAATATATTAGAAGAAAAATTTTAAATTTCAAAAATGAACACAGCTAGGATATTCGAAAAAGTTTTGCAGACACACCTTCTCGCTCTTGGTGAAGTCGTGCACGGTCTTATTGCAGAATGTGTTCTTGTCGATGCCAAGCTTCTCGCGCAGTAGCAGAGTGTGCCTGACGCGTTCGACCTCCTCGAGCCTCGTAAGCTTCTCAAGTTCCCATTGGTGATCGAATATGAGGCTGTCGCCACGGGGTCTCCAACCGTCGAGGTTCTCCTCGCCCCTGACATAAGTCGAGCTCGTGTCGAGCACTCGTCGCTGTCGCCTCTGTACACCTTAAACAATAAAAGCCAAAGGGATTCAGCGAGGCTGCACAACTACGTCACTCGGAGCTTTTTTTATGGATGATGACACATCGAGATAGAACAAGACATCACAATACGACACCGATGGATCGACTAGTGGGCTTGGTGGTGATAAATGGGACAGGGAGCGAGTCGGGTAAATTCTAAGGGTCAGACAAGACAAACCTGGGCTACCTGCTTCAGAAGCGCGGCGAAGAACAAGCTCGTAGACGCCACTCAAACGGTTGGCCTCTTGGTTGCGGTAGCTGCCACTGAACAAGTGCTTCAGGGATCGTGGACCAACTCGCGCGTCTCGACCGTAGATGATCATGCTCAGGTCCTTGGTGATAATGGCTGGTCTGCCACAGTTCTCCAGCTGCGAATCATAGGGCATTTTATTATTCACGTTTCAACCTTTCCAATTTGGCATTCTTTTAGTGTACACACCTCGAGGTAAGCCGAGATTGTCATAAAGATCTGCTCTCCGTACGAAGTGACGCGGTTGAGCAGTGCAGAATTGTGGAGCGAGCTATCCCAGGCAGCCTCGAACCTGTACATGCAGCGGTCGTCGCCGGGCAGATCGAGGTACTCGCCGGGGAATAGTCCGAGCGAGAGGACCGATGAATCGTTGTCCTCCTCCTCGGGCTCGGGTGTGTTCCTGATACGGCCGACGACGAGCTCGCGCACGTCTTTCCAGCGCAGCTCCGAAGCCTGCTCGTGTACAATGGTGATACGAATACGTCGCTGGATGCCCTGATGAAGAAGGAAGAGGCCTCGACAGGGTAGGTCATCGCTGTGATCGACCACCGATGGCACGTACTCGCCGTTCGGTGCCAGCTCGCAGATCTCGAACCAAACGAGCACGTCGTACTTGGCGTGCACGTGCGAGGTACTAGGTGAAGGTAGCACACTACCGAACTTTGGAGAGCGCACCGGTTGGCTGATCGGGATTGATGGTGGTAGCATTCGCTTCGGTGGCTGACGCACGCTGGAATCACGCAGTTTTAGTTTAGTATTCTCATATATTCCTGCTCTACGTTGATTATCGATTCGAGCCTGTCGCGGCGTAGTTTGCGCCGTGGGTATAAATAGGCTTTCAAGGTCTCAGGTAATAAATAAATCAGTGCCAACTTACAACTCGAGTTTAGCATCCTTGTGGAGCGGATGTTGCTGATAGTGGCCAATGACTTCGAAGACTATTGGCTGCGTCTTCAGATACTCTATGAATGACTTTGTGACTGTGACAGTTATCTGGAAATAAAGAGCACGTTTACAACTGACCGTTTGGAATTTTATTGACGCGATCGCTTGGTTTTGGTAAAAAAGTTGAATTACATTTTGTACGTGGTAGAAACCAGGTGGATTTCCTTTTCCGGTGTTCTTGACGGGCTCGGTTGAGAAAGTGTCGATGTCGTGTCGATGCAAGAAACTGTAAATCAAACCAATTCCGTCAATAATGCGCTCTGACGAGTGCAGTTATCAATCAGTAATCGATATTTCTAAAGCTTCCATAATCAAAAAAATTACTTGAATTGACAGAAGAGGTCGACGTATTCGGTGGCAATGCCCATGGCCTGTAGCACGGTGACCCTGAAGGTAAACTCTGCACCAATTTGAAGATGCTCTGGTAATTCCTCCTCCTTCATATCGCTCGAGACGGAGCTGTCACCTCGGCCACTGTCGGCATCGCCGACCTCCTCTTCCTCCTTGAGCTCCTTGCAGTTCTCGTTGGTCTTGGTCTCCTTGTTCTCGGTCTGGCCCTCGACAACGCGCTCTTCCTGCATCAAGATCTGCTGCTGCTGGTTCTTTTCGAGGGTCTGGGCAAGTAGAGTATTACGACGATTCTGTCGCTGTGTACCGAACAGGTCGTCGTCGAATGAGATCCGGGCCGATTGTCGTACGCCGCTCGAGTACTCGCTGTTTTCCTCTTCTAGGAGAAGGTGTTCGTTAAACTTGTGCCAATTGCAGGGTTTTGGGGTTTTCACATTATTTTACTAGCAGTGGGGTTTCAATAACAAAATCGAAAACTATCATGACGTACCTACAACGGCCTGTACGGCCACTCGAAGATATCCCTTCACATCGCCCTTCTCGTTGACGATAGCGATCTTGTGGATCAGTGGTACCGGATACAAAAGGTTGCTCAAGTAGACGAACGATCTGTAGCATGAATTTTCCATCGTTCGTAAGTATATTATCAAAGCATTAAAAAAAAGTCATAAAGAAACGACAGCCTACCTGCCAACCATACGGAACCACGGAAATCGATCGTAGAATGGATCGCCTCCGGTGATGCTCTCGATGTTGTAATCCGGCGATGTGGGCGACAGCTCGGCCTCGTTGTGGTACATCTCTCGCATCAGTTCCAGCCTTTGCCTGTGAAAAGAAGAACGTAAGGATGTCTTTATTTTTCTGCTGCTTTCGAGTCGATTTGACAAGACACGTATATATATGTGAAGCTGATGCATCTAAGCGGAAGTGACACTTGCGTCGACGTGTTCAAGTGAATTTCTTGCTGAGATGTATATGGTGTGGTTGTCGAAAGGTTTATTAAATGCCTTGCGGTCTCGGGATAAGTGACTTGACAAGTTGTGAAATGTGTTTAACATCGCAATTGCAACCTATCACGGGTTTCATTGGCAAGTCAGTAGATAAGTTCGAGTTTGTTCAGACATATGTTGTATCAATTTTATTATTGGTGTAAGATTTTTTTTTACGAACTTAGAACTAAGGAAGAATAAAACTATTGGGATCGTTGTACTAATTATATATATATAGTCAAGGCATATTAATAATTACTTTTACTACTCGGAAACGACAATCGATATCGACCTCCTTTAATGTTCATTACTCTATGAAATTCAGCTCACGTCGGGTAGACTTTTAATTTTTATCGCGTAAACTCGAGACTTGTAAGTAGATACAGTCAGCCATTAGTCAGACCACGCGTGCTCTACGAAACAAACAAGTCCATTTTTCGTAATGACTTTCACAGGATGATCTTTGTCGCGTATGTAAATCGATATAGTGAATAAATTAAGCATGACGATGGAGACCAGTAAAATTTACTAAAGCATAAGACACATTTTCGAAAGTAGCCTTTCCTTTAAAAAATCAACAATTTATGTTAAACATTGCAAGTCTACAATTTGCTTAGAAAATAAAACAAGATATAAAGCACATTGATCGGGAGTTCACAGAAGATTTGGACAACAAAAAAGGCAACAAAGAGAGTCACGCAGTAATAGTTGACATGACTATTTTTTTTTCTCAAAAAAATATTGAACGCATTAACAAGAGCACACGCGGCTATAAAAGTCTTCGAGAAGATGTATGCGACGCTTGAGAACTTCCGAACCGTCATTCACGTTTTGCGAGGCTGACACGCTCATACATGTTTCAAGTCCATCCGATCAATAAAGCGATATACGAGCAATGGAAATAACGACGGAGTAAGAAAGTATATATATATTGATACACTTTCGCAGAGGGGCGAGGCTTGATGGTTATATTATTACAATACGAAGGTACTCGTGCCAAGTGATACGAAATCGAAATCGTCAGACTGTACAGAAAGTTGTGCGCTCGACTCAGTGCCGCGCAAAAAACAGACAGAAGCAGATGCAAAAGGCAGCAACAACAGCACGGACTCTTAGTGCGCGGACCAACCTCGAGGGCAAGAGGTTTGCGAGCATTAGCTTCGGACTAGCGTGATGACGGTATTGGAAAAAGTCCAGCTCCGGCGGCCAGCCGCTGCTAGTGGGACTCGAGTCTTCGTCGTAAGTTCGGCGCAACACCTCCAAGCGCTCTCTACAAAGCCCAACAGTGTCACTACTGATAACTATACACCCTCGTATCGCGGTCGGTCCCCGCACAACGAGTCTTTCACTCTTTCTCGCTTTTCTCTTCGATTTACATTTTGCTCTACTGTGATTTCAAATATAAACTGCTGAAGCTCGTATACGAGTGAGCGTGTTTTACTGTCTCAAACGTGTTCTACGGCTGAAGCTTGTATTTTACACTAGTATATATATGTATAGAGAACTAAGCTGAGAACTTGGTAAGTATAGTCATACTCAATGTGAGATCAAATTCGAGCTTTGGCGTGGAAGCTTACCTGAGCTTGTCGAGAGTCCAATAGTGAGTGGCGCCGTTCTTGAGGTCTTGGACCTCGACAGCAACGATTGTCCGAGGGAATGGTCTCTCCTCGTCCTCGTCGTCCTCGACCGTCGGTAAAAGATCGGGTGGTAGCGGCGAGTACAGCGTGTCGGTCAGCAACGTGAACTGGAACTGAACCTAAGGAGCGAAGGAAATCTTAACCTCGTGCGAGAGGAGAAGCTGAATCTCGCTGTACAGATAAGAAACATACCTTTTTCTTGAGCTCGACGGAGATGGCGTTGGCTTCCTTGAGGAATATGGCATTGCCCCAGAGGTCGTCCCGCAAACTGGTGAACTGATGGTACTTCCACTTGCGGAAGGCCCAGCTGGCCAGCTGGAATTCACGCTCACCCCAGTTGCTCTCTGCGTCAAACAATGGGTTGACTGAAATACAAGCAATCGTCGGGCGAAACAGTCAGATAAGCCAAGCAGAAAAATCTCAATTACGAGAACGTCTAGAGGAGAGTTAGTCCATGTGTTACAAAGTGTGAGTGTGATTGGTTGCATCAAACGAGTTTGCCGACGACAATCTTGCCGAAATCATGAGATAGATAATATGCATAGGAAAAGACATGCTGATTATAGAAAAGAGTATATTATATAGGTATAATAAGTAAAAACAATCAGTTCTGCGCGCTGCGAGATATGTGCGGCGATATAAATAGTATAGCACGTGTTATTGTATAATGTCAAACTGTCGTGTGAAAGAAGAAACGTGAGGCTCACCGAAGATGTCCTCCTCGATGTTATTAAAGTCTTCGGGCGTGTAGCTGCTGTACATCGACATCGTCATGCTCTGTTCCTCGACCTGCTTTTGCAAGGCGTCGATTCGAGCTTCGTAAGTCTAGAGAAGATAAGAAAAAACAAAACATCGTTATGACAATCTCAACACAAAGCAGAATAAAAGTAAATCTCACAACAAAAGCAACGAACTTTTCTCTGCTCTTCGAACAGTTGATCGGCCTCTTCTTTTTCCTTGCGAAACTGTTCCTCGAGAACTAGAAGACGCTTGTCCATCTCGACTTTGAGATCGATTCCCTGTTTCTCGAGCAGCTCGATCTGAGCGAAGTTCCAATCGACCGTCTCGCCGTTTGCTGGTGTCTCGGCTGGCGAGCTCTTCTCCCGTCTCTCGCGCACCTGGTCTGGATGATTGAACCTGAATACGTGATTCTTGCCGAGTATAACCCTGGAGCCAGTCTTGAGAAGTAGGGGCTCGGTTATGGCGCGTCCGTTCACGTAAATCAAAGCTCCCGCCTTTGGTATCAGAGTGATTAGACCCTCGTGATTTTCGAAGACGCAATGCTCGCTTAGAATATGAGGACCGCACAGCTGTATATCTTGGGGAATGTTGGCCTCGGCGCTGCCGATCCGCGTGAAGCCGTCCTTGATATAATATAGCAGACACTCCGACATGAGTGGGTCCTCGTTTAGATTGACCAAGTGGGGTGTTTTCTTCGGGGAAAATACTCCCACGGTCACGCCGTCCTCCTTCACGGCGACGCCCATCTCCGCGAACACGGCTTCGCGCTGCAGCCGGATCGCTTCGGTTCGCTTCAACTTTTCCTCCCACGTTTCGTTTAGCTCTGAAATCACATTGTTGAGTTATCATACTTATACGTATACCTCGGAAATCGACAATTTATTTTTAAAAGCTCTCACCTGCTATTAACTTTTCCGAGGCCTGTAGCTGTTCGACGGCTTCCTCGGCCAGCGTTGACGTTGGGTGGGAAGGGATCCTCTGTCGTGACTCCTTCATGTCGTCTTCCCGTTTTGCGTTTCGGATAAAAGAAGTCACGTCTCCTGCGCAAACAAGATGATTCCCTATTACACCTCCTGTTCTCTCGTTGTACCTATCTTCCTGACTCTGATCGTCGATCTTTTGAATTATATATATAAACAGACTCGACGCAAAAAGCTTTCGTATTTTGTGCGCCTCTCAGACTGTGGCGTCAACAGCTCTACTTTACATACATAATCAAGAATTTCAAAAACGCTTTCGAAAGTTGACACCACGATTCTCATAACACTGAAAGCTAAAAGAGGTGTGTGAGTGTAAAATCACTGAGAAAAAAGCTCTTTCCTCAAAAAAAAAAAGAAAGCTTCTTTGTTTCAAACGCGCGACTTCCGCATACAGAAGCGTATTAATAGAGTATATTATACACTCGCTGCTAAAATACGAAAAAAACTGCCATGCCCAGTAAGTAAGTATAAGCAGAGTCTCTATTTATTATATAATCCACATCTCGAGAGCGAAGATATACATATAGCTGTCTCATTATACCCTCGTCGTCGTGAGACGACTGCACAGCAGGTATATAATGTCAATATAACATAAGCCAAACGAGAGCGTGAGGCGTTGCCAGCCAAATTTTACAACATAACTCTACAAAGCTTATGAAGCAGCTATACGAGAGCTTATATACTAAATTCAACTCGACCTCGAAAATCGATACGCCGATATGAAGCTTCTTCGTCAAAACAACGCGCGTTCTCGAAAGCTCTAGAACACGTCGCGCGGCGAGTGAAAATCACGCTCTGTATCGATAAAAAAAAAAAAAAGAAAGCGTTCTCTAACACGCAACTTTCGCGCTATATATGTGTATACATACACACGGGTATTATGCAGAACGAGCTGCGTGCGGCGAAACGCGATTACCCGAGAAATGGTAAAGTCGATAGTAAACACATACACCAAGAGAGAGAGTTAGTTATTACGATAATATATACACAATATCTGTAGAAGCGACGACGGTTTTCGCGTAGGCGAATTCTCTTTTATAAATTATATATATATAACACGGTTCGACGGAGCTCGAGATAACGGCTATCTCCCCTTTGTCGAGGAATCCTTTACATGCAAACGTATAGGAGAAGAAGAAGGTCTTGCATACGTAAACGCATCGATGTATATAAGATACCTTCTCTGAACTATCGCGCGCTTTTTCCATCGGGAAATTGATAGTCCCGTACGTTTTCACATGCAGGCGCGAGTTTCTCGATCAATTATTATGCGAGCTTTTCGTATAGACTACATGTCTACATGTTACTTTTTGGCGCGTTGTTGCTCGTATATATAATAAATACAATGTGTGCCGTGAGCGAAGAAAGCGAGGTATATACTGAAAGCCGTGAGTGAAAGAGATAAAGTCAAAAGAATACAAGGATGTCATATATAGAAAGATAGAGATATATAGAGTTTCGCTTGCTCGCACGTATCGCTCAAGTTTTTTTTCTGGATTTTAAGTTTGGTTACTTACTAGACTCTTTCTTTTCATAAGTGATTTTGCCATCTGGCCCTAAGCAGAGTTGCGTATATGGGAAGAAAAAAAAATCTCTGGTAAATGGCTTGCCTACTCGTTCGTTGCAAAAGTTTCATTCGACTCTTTTCTTTTTGGCTTGGCAATATATTGTTATAGAGAAATGTAAAAAATAAGCCAAAACAGTTGGTAAGTATAATCATCACAAGTTGTATGAATACCGTTATGAGAAATATAGAGGTAATACCGTATATTATATATAAACTACAGGCGCTAATCAGCAGAGAATAATAATAATAATAATAATCGTTTAGCTTACTTATACATATAGTATATAGGAAAAATCGTTTCATAGACAAAGATATATATAAATATATATAAATATAATTACGTGTTAGTAGTAATATAAAAGTACATATTTACAATATATATATGTTAGTATATATAAGCTCGCGTTATATGCATAATATATATATATATATATATAACAGGGTACATAATATAGACATAAAGACGAGGCCGAGTCTCACCTTCTTGGTAATCGATTCCCTCCTGTTTCAGCAGTTCGCGCAGCTTCTGAATCTCCTCCTTGAGCTCGCGAATAATCTTGGCATTCGCGTCCTCGTTCACTACAGCCTTACAAACGATCTGTTTCGCTCTGTCGGCGTATCTGCACACACACGTCAAAACCGCTTGTATGTGTACTTGCTGTTTCTGAGTACAGGTATAAATATACAACCAAAAGTGATCATTCCATTGAAATTTTACCTCAGTGTGGAAAGAGTCTCGTCGTAGTTGATGTCAGCCGGACTAACGGCTGCTATCATAGCGGTTTTGGAGTTGCCACCGAGGTTCTCGCGAAGCAACCATGTGAGAACCGAATCTCTATAGGGAATGAAGTCTGCCTTCTTTTTCTTCTTATCCTTTGAAGCCTGTGCAGATAGAGAGAGAGAGAGAGTGAAAATTTGAAATATGGCTTCGTTATGATTTTCCGGAATAATTATTGTAGCAAGCGGTGGATTCTGTGTTAAATACATGAAAATAAACTCTCGAGGAAACTTACCGCCTTTGAGAGTCGACGAGCCGAGCAAGCAGCGGGAAGTTTGAAAAAGGATAGCAATGAATGAGTAAAAGCGAATAATACACAGGGTTCTTAAAAGATATATATATATATAATATTTCTTTATATGACTAGTCGAAAACTTACGATCTCGGCGAGGGCGCTGATGACCTTGCCGAGGGTGGTGAGACTCTTGTTGATGTTGGCACCCTCCTTGAGTCTGGTGCCCTTGGCTCCTGTGGAGTCGGCTCGTTCCGAGCCAGCGAGATCGACTAGAGATATCTTGCTGACCTTCTCAGTGGCGAGACCTGTCGCGTTGTCCTGCTTTTGCTGTGTGAAAAATATCGTGAATACCGCGTGCGACCTGCTCGAGGTCTCGTTCATGTTTGTTGCTGCCACCGTCCTGCAGATGTAAAATAAGGATTATTTTGGATTTGAAGTAAATCGGCAAGTTCATTTAAGGGGGGCTTCAAAATCCTTCCATTATTTTTTAAACTAAAAGTAAATTCACTTGCTCTCCTCAATCACTTTATGTACTCGTTATGTATAAAAAATTTAAAATCTATACAGTTTCCCCTTAATCATTCGATACAATAGTACTATATCTCATATATAATATTCTAGTTGACATAAAATCCTGACCTCGCTTTGTTGCCCTCATCGATGAGGTTGTGAATGTCCTCGTAGGACATGACAGCGAGTTTGGACAGATCCTCAACATAGGGTCCAAGTAAGGGGTGTTCCCTAACGCGTAGGTTGCCCTTGTTCTTAGGATTGAGTAGGTCACGAACACGTTCGCAGTAGATCTCCATGTAGCTGACCTCGACCGAGTGCTTCATATCCTCGTTCGAGCTGTTGTCACCGATCCTACGGAACAGGTCCTTGCAGATCTGAGGAATTATGCCCTCTTGACCTTCCTCCTGTTTTCCCATCATCGTGTACGACTTGCCTGCGCCAGTTTGACCGTACGCGAAGATGCAGACGTTGTAACCTGTCGTCGTTGTTTCAAACGGTTAATTATCATACTTCTTTACGTTTCTCATATGTATTGTTTTTCGAATTACTTACCCTCGAACGCGTGCTCGAGCATCTCCTCTCCGATGTCCTTGTAGACCATAATTTGAGTCGAGTAGTTTTCGTCGTTCGGCTGTATATGGGCAGTAGAGAGTAGACGTTATTATATACGATTCATTCGTAGAAATGGGAGCAATAACCAGTGTGGTTAGACTATTGACATTACATTCACGGAGAGACAGAGAAAAACACAGGGTTGGAAACATCGAAAATTCATGACTTCGTGAGATGGAGAGATTGAGATGGAGAGAGTCTCGACATATCTCGTTGAATATTACAGGACACCGCGGGGCTATACGTGCTTAGAATTTCTCTCTCGATTTCATCATCATCATCATCATCTCGAGAGAGAGAGAACGCGCGACGCCTGTGTGTTTTTCTCTCATCGACTTCTATATTATAAGGTATTATTATTGTAACATCGTGATACTCACGTCCATAGAAAAGTAAGAATAATCGTAGTTAAAACTCTTGATCGCATCTTTCGTTCCTGGAGGTGCCTTGGGATTTGCTATTGCTGTAAAGAAAAAAAAAACGACGTCGCGGTTATTACGGTATATTTTCGTCGTGGAAAATTTTCGATATGATTGTGTATAATATAATCGCAGATAATACGACGAGTTATTAACGTCGCAGAGCTCGTTTATATTGCGCAATTTAAAGTACAATCGTTATCGTGTATATCAAAGTCTTTACACACAATTGCGTGAGGTATATAAGTATACGCTTTCAGTAGTCGGTATCAATATTGCGTCAGGCCATATATCAAATCGCCGTCTAATGTCCCGGAAAACAAGGAGAAACTTTTCAGAATACTGTGTATACTTAAAAACAATACGATTCCGCAGTCGTCGTTACACAATAATACGAGCAAGTCTGAAGTTTTACGAGCGTGAAACGATAAAATCCACCACCAGCGTCACATGTATGAATTTATCCGAAAGCCTGTCGTTCACGTCAGTTTTAATCTCGTTGAATTTCATTTAAACCGCGCACGCCAAACTAACTTCATTCCTTCCACCTTTACTCTTACACCACATGTTTCTGTTTATTAACCACACGTGTAAAGTGCGTTTTCTCCGTTTCTCTTCGCGGCGACGAATTTACCCCATCGGCACGTGTTATGAAAAAATGCAATAACGTACGTGTGGGCGAGTTTCTCGCCGGTACTCTTCCTCTATTTGAGCGTACATATACGCGCATCACTGACGTCATTCGCTCGGATTCTCGAACCCCCTTTATATTAAGTGCGTTCGTACTGCTGCCCACGTTGGGAAGAGCAGCGGGCATTTATATGTCGTGGATCGATTTTACTTGTGCTGAGGATATTTGGTGGGTGGGTTTGATTTTTTTTTTATACATATAGGTGTACTGTTTTGGCATACTTTTTTGCGCTTATTATATCTCTGTTGATCATGAATTCGTTGATATCAAATGTGACTGTAAAAAATGTAACGCAATACTCGAGTGCTTTTGATAGCCAAAATTTATTCTTTTGTATAGGCGTTTGATTCGAATGCATATAACATGTATATTTTATTTCACAGTGCGCGTGTATTCGTGGAAATTCTATTGATATTTTTGAAATCGCGAAAATTGCAGAGCATCAACGTGTTTCTTGATTGTTTATTGTTATCGAGAGAATATTGAGTTGCATTCAAAATAGTCACATATTCTGGAATAAAAATCGAGCTGTGACAATTGTATGTTGAAGTAACAATACAGAGAAATTTTTCGAAAACTAGTCTTTTATAATTTTATTGTTTGATGTAGTATACAATGCATAAAGTTTGACAAGCTATTCCAAACTTCTCGAACGTCATTAGCGTACTTTAAATTTCATTTGTTGTATGAGCTATCCACATATCAATAACATTGAAGCCTCTTGAACACTTGATATGCAAGAAGTTTATTTATATAATTATGACGAAACATGAAATACTTGAACGTTTATGGTCGAAAAGTTTGTTTCGCAATGTGTACCAAGGCTGCTTTTTTCATAAACTCATAATACATGGGCTTTTAAGACGAAGGCCTTTCTTTTATTATGCATCAGAGTGGCCTTAAACTTTCAAAGTTCGACACACATACTCGAGCACATTTTTGACCCAATTTTCGATACCACCTTATATACAGTGAGCGAGAAAAAAAGGGGCGCAATGAAATAAATTCTATCTCAAAGAACAAGTACATTATCCAATTAACCCCCAACAACCTCATAATCACAGTTACAAATCAACAACATCTCAATCAAGATCAATTGTAAGAGAAATCAAGACTAATCTTTCCGAATAAAAAAAAAGGAATCCAGTATAGGGAATGAAATTAGCACGTATGAACGGCCAAAGGGTGGGGCTATATAGTGTATATATATACGCTTCGCATCTCGCCGGATATTAATAGGTGAGATTGACCGGAAACGAGGGACGCGTTAACGTCCGTAATCGCGGTGTGTTATGTACAAATCGATATAACGCCAGAGTACACAATACCGGCCTACATATATATATACACAAGATCGCATCATAAAATATAAGAAACATATACACTGTATAGACGAGCTGCGCAGTTTCGAAATTCAAAAGCTCAGCTGTGAAGTTGCATCTGCGACTTGCAATTTCATATTTTCCGTAGATTCTATATATAAAGATTTTTCAATTTTTCTTGTAAACTATATTATACTGAATATTCTCAGTTTTTAAATCGAAGATAAGTATCTGATCTGATGAAAATCTCGGCGGAACAAACGATGGTGTTCAGCAAATTTACCAAAATAATCGATATAGATTCGAATCTAGATTTAAACGTATATTAAGTATATATAAGACAAAAGAGCCGGAATATCGCGATCTAATATACACGACGTGAATTTATATGTATGTATATATAAGGCGATATCTCGGACTTTAATGAGAAACGCCCAAGAAGTTTGACGCCCACTCGAGGTTCGAAATGAAATGAATAATGCGTGCAATCTTTCTCCTCAACCTTAAAAATAATCTCAGCGTGGTTCGATTTTCCCGGATCTTCAGCTTCTTGTTTGGCGTATATTACATTTTTAGATTGATATAAAAGATGGCTTATTTCTTCGAGAAAGTTTAATAAGAACAGTATATTGAACAATGTAATACAATCTTTTATATGTATCATGCAAAAAAAAAAAACCATTTCTCTTCAGTTTAATAAAGTCGCATCCCTATACCAAGGCTCCAAAATTTCTGCTGCATCAAAAATCTGCATTAAAAAAAAAAAGAACAAACTCAGCTAGACATACTAATTGCCTAAGAGCCAGATGGAATCGCGCCAGTCTCCACTAATACACATACAGATATATAACATCCACATACGCAGTCGTCCGACGGGTTAGTGAATGAATGTTTCGCGGGGCGTCGCGAGGTCGGAGGGAAAAGAAAACAGCTCTGAGTCACGACTGCGGAGTCTATCGATCGGCAACATGGCTGATGCTGTTTTCGAGAGAGTGAGATGAGTTGGATTCGTGCCGTATCATCCTTTGTGCAATATATGCGAATGTCTCGGTCGTGTAGGAAGGTCTATGTATATAAACAGTAGTAGTTTTCCTTTAGATTCGTGAGATTAGAAATCATTTATTTAGATTTAGAAGTATCCTCTTGGTGCTTATGTTTTGGAAGGGGAAAAGGATGAAGATTAGAACGATATTTTTTCACTGGTGTCGTGTTCAGTTGGATTAATGTTTTATTAGTGGAATTTTCAGGGATATTCCATTAAGCTGACTGAGCTTGATATGAAGTTGCTTAAATTTGATTGAAATTTTCAAACACTGGATTGCTGTAGTTAGCTGAGCTCAGATGTCTGGGGGGTAGCCTAAATCAATACTTGCGAGATTCTGATGTTATCTGTATAGGGTCATGAGGAATTTAATTCGTATATGGATATGAAGCTAAAAAATTTGATTTTCCTAGAATAAGATATGCCCCTTTGAGCCAGTGTAATTTGCTAAAGTTAGTTATTTTATACTCGTGCAGTTATTATAGCAATCAATTTTAAAAAAAGCATCATCCATTCAAGAATAATTTTTCTCGTATATACTCATATCTGCCGGCGATAACCATTAAAAAAAAGTTTCTCTTAAAAAAAAAACAAAGTATACCCACTCTCAACAAATTGCAGTATATACCCACAACGTCATAAAAAAACCCGAGCGGACGACCGGCAAAATTTTTAATGGAAATATAAAACAATTATCCTTTTGTTGTACATCCGCCGGAAGCTCCATCTGGAATATCCTAGCAGTTTTATATATATTTCGCGTATTCATTATAAAGTTGATTTTCTATTCAATGGAGGCTGCACAAAAGATAAGCCGCTGTCGTCGTTTCGCCCTGACGCTTTATTGTGTATATATAATGAAGCTTGAGAGACTACCTCAAACTTTGAATTATTCACCGATCTCCAAAGGAAAAACTTTGAATAATGCCGCGCGAATCAAGAATTTTACTTGCTTTGTAATGGACAATTAAACGTATTATAATCCTGACTGATAAAACACGAATCAAAATATTAACTTAATTTATGATTCTTATAAGGCTATCGATGAACGAGCACTGCGACGTGTCTTGAAAAAACAAGTTGTCGAAGGATACCCCATCAATAACGTCTTTCTAGTTCTGAAAACCATCTGGTCACAGGCACGATAGACACAATCGATGATGTATCATCATATAATATAATATAAACAACGTATATATATATATATATTTTGAAAGGATAATAATACTCACAGGTGGTGTTGCCGGTCATTTCGATGATGCATTGGGCCTCGCGGGTTATCTCCCTCATGTTGAAGGGACGAACCCGCACGGCTACCTTCACCGACGACATTTTCACGGTCGGAGTAGCCTCGGGGCTATGCTGCCTCAGTCAATTCGCCTCGATTAGCTTCACCTCTGCAACAAAAGACGAGAGACGGGAACCTTATAGCTAACACGTCGTTTTCAAGTAAAATATTGTATACGTATTATATATAGAGAGGATTATCTTCCGTTTCGTTGGCTTTAGGTCTCATGGCTTATTTAAAGGCGATGTGTAGAGGTGCGTTTGGTAGTTTAAAAACTTATGCTTTTGGTTAATTATTCATTTGGTGGATTGATCAATGATGGCTGGTTGTAAGCTTTTTTTTCAAGCTCATATTTCTAGACCCTCTTCCCAAGTCAAATTATATAGGGAACCCCATCGGGTGTAATGTATATAAAACAGAAAATAGGACAAAAAGCAGGCACTATATACCTTGACTTCAGACTATTATATAATACAGTATACAGCAGAGAAAACAACAATTTGCGCTTGCAAAATGTATGCCAAGGTCGGCCTCATAAAACTCGCATACGAATCGTCAAATTTGTCCGAATCTGCGCGGACGATTAGTCAGTGGAGTCTAATCGTCGAGTGACTAATTAATGAACGTCGCACAGCGAGGAGTAATTGCACGACTGCGTGAGAGCGCAGATGCATAATGAATCGCGTCGTTAAACCTGATGTTCTCTCATGGGCATCATTGCCAGCAAGGGATGAATGTCTTGAGAGACATGCGTCAAATGTGACGGCTGTCATTTCCCTTTTTAGAAAGAAAGCTTTGTAATGATGAAATTCGATAGTACATTGATTGGCTTATTTTTACGCATAAGATATACAGATAAGTGAAAAAAGTAAGTACAATTATAGCTTTGATTAAATTGAATCCAAACACTATTTTTATATACCCATAATAGTTATTTCTAAAATTGAACTAAAAGCCTGTTCAAATAATGCAGAACACGTCGAGCACACGTTCGACTTCGAATAAATTTTCATTCGTTTTAATCAAAGCAGATCCAAAACAAGACGCACGCGATATTTGGGGTCAACTTAATTGAATCGATCAAAACGTCGCTATCCAACCAGAAAAATAAAAAAAAATCCATATAACTTCCCAAATAAATAATAAACCATCCCAGCACTCGACAGCCTCATCCAGTTGCAAAGAACACACACAAAAAAAAAGAAGAATCCAGGACAATATTCGGGCGTCAGCTAGCAATGGAGCCATAAACAAAGAAATAAGCAGACGTCACCTCTCGAGGATACCTCTCGCGATAAATCCCAGAGGATCGGGGGCGGCTGACCTGGACCCATTGACGCTATAATGCCGGAGGCGGTGGCCAACGAAAAATAAAGCCGACGCGCACAATGACGCCGAGCAAACAACGGACGTTGGACTCGTATAGGTTTTATATGAAGCTCGACTTTCTTCTTTCGTTCATCTCTCTGTGAGCGAGCGTTTTGCATTGTGTTTAGGCAAATATTTGGCCGGAAGGCATTTGGTCGAGGTAAATTATGTTGTGCTGGATTTTGTTGATTTTTGCCTTTCAATTCGAGTGGATATTTTTATGTAAACTGACGACGCTTTAAAAAATAAGAGAAACATATTATTAAAGTGACGAATGATTTCAATTCAACTATTTCATGCAATAACAAAGATGCTTTGCTTCTTTCTAAATCATCAACAATTCCTATTCACCACAATCTTCTTAACACACCAAGCTTTTATATATATAAACAAAATACATCGTCTCTCACAGCAGAACACCAAAACACACCATTAATTACACTCGGCTCTCAACGTCAAGCCACAAAAACCTCCGGAAAGCAGCGCAAAGACGACCGCACACCATCAAAGTGTGAAAAACACAACAAGTGAAAACTCTGCAGAGAGGAGACCAAGCTACGCCACATCCATTATAACGTCCTTAACGATATTACGACGTGAAAGCAGCAGCAGAAGCAGCATAGGCCTCCGGCAATGAAGATAAAAGCCTCGAAATGGCGGAAAGACGAATGACGAGGACAACTGCGTAGGTTGGTATCCGGGTGTGAAGAGAGGTGATGGCACATTCTGAAGTTTGCCGGATGCGACGTCGGAAAGCTATATAGACGCTGAGGCCGAGGAGTCTGATGCGTAGGTCGTTTTCAGAGAACTTGAGCAGTATTAAAACTTTGTGGTGTGATGATGCTTCATATTTTTCATGCGGATGGCTAGTGTTATATATGCATCCTTTTTGAAGAAATAATGAACACATCATGGAACGTGAGGTTTCCCCTATCAGCGTCATGATAACAGACACCTAAACAATGCCGTTGAATCAACGACCGTGTACCATAAAACGATAGAATTTTTCGTCGCCTATAATTACATTTCTAAGGCTCCTGAAGCCTACAATAAGGATTCCGTGACCTCAGCAAACTAATCAAATAATTTTCGGATAAACGACAACATTTGGATTTTCATACTGATATTCCCAGGTCCCTAGAGACATTATACACCTAACGCGACGTATTATAAGGGTATATACGAAGGTACAAATAACGAGGACTCGTATAACGCCCTGTCCATAAATAAATCGAGAGACTGCCTGGTGTTAGGAACTCGGCTCTCGTGCTTTTTATGTTATCTCTGATCATCTACAGATTCCTTCATGGGCGGAGTTAAATGAGATGGCTTATTATACTGGGATTTACCTTATGAAATAGCATGTCGGGGAAGACCGAAAAACGATCCAAGTTTTATATTTCGATGCTAAATATTTTGAAAACATATTATACGTCTTCAATATTCAGAAGGCATCAGAGCAATTCTTTATACTGACTTTTTGGGGTAAGGTTAATCTTCTGCATATGTCTAATTCCTACTTGAAAGTCGTGAAATAGTGTTATAGAAGTATTTAATGAGTATGCCACACAGTATACATGACGTCAAGTCAAGACGATACTTTTAACTTGGTGACGTCAAACCGTACCGACATCCGATTAGAACAGTTTCATTTTCTCCACGGTATATATATTGTCCCAAAGTATCGCTATACCATCAGTATAATCTTTTTCCTCAGTGGGTATATATTTAATCAATGGAAAGAATGTATCCTATTTCTATAACCACATATACATTTCGCTATTTCCGTTGACATCTCTCGCTATTCAGGCTTTTAGAACAAAATACAGCTGGAACAACCACAACACAAATACTCGGTTCACCGCAAACGAACGACCGCGACAAAATCCAGTATAGTACAGGCCAAACCGAGGCCAGAGTTCAAATATTCAACACAAAACAAACAAAAAAAAACTAGAGTACTCGCAGCAAAGCCTTCAATAATGCAAAATTCGAAAAAAAAGCGAAGGTGTATCTGTATGTATCGATCCCAGGCTACATCAGCTGAAACCAAGGTGGTGCAGTAGTCCTGAAAAGGATCCGAGAAGCCGTGACCGCAGAGTAACCGGATACGGAAGAGAGGGAGACGACGGAATGAGTCAGCCTCGCGACAGTGGGCGTCGAAACTCGAAGGCCAGAAAAATCGTCTCTTTCTTTTCCACCGGTGATGCTTTGTCCTATTGTCTCGATTGTAATCCCATTAGTGAGAGATGAGATTGAGAGCTGCCTTTCATCGTTTTTAAACGTCCCGCGCTTTTTTCACTGATGACAGTATATAGTGTATTATATATATGTATACAGCTCGCTTGAATTATCGAGCAGTTGGGTGTAACGATTTTGCGAGAATCTCCGGGAGGGAGAAGCGCAGGCTCGGCCGTTATCTAGTTAAAAGTTGTCGGGAAGTTGAGAAATAACGCGCAACCACGAGTTTAGGTAACTCACTGTTATATACTGTTTGAACTTTGATATTGTTAAAAATCGAGGATCCGACGAGAGCTTCTTTATCCGGGTATCTTTTCTCCCTCCGCTTCCTTAAAATGTCAATTACGTCTGACCAAACCCGTCTCTTTCCACTTGGATATTCACGTGTCCGCCAACGTGAAATCTCACAAACAGGTGCGAGGACGTCAGCTGTGTGTTTCTCCCGCTCATTATACGTTACACCTAATATTATACATATATATATATTCTCGGGTGTTTTAGGTGGTGTATATATATACAAGCATGAACACCTCAAGGTCTCAGCCGCTTGATCAATGACACGTTGCGCAAATGACGGCTCGATTGGAATAGCTTTCCAGCGAGAGAAAGAAGAGGATGTGTGTATATAGTGAGACATATATACATGCGAGAACTGCACAACATGGGCAAAGCTCTGGCTGAGCAGTGATCGATAACGAGACGGGGGCATATGGAGAGCGAGAAGGAAAGACGGAAAGCGTTATTCGCCAAGTCACCGCGCGAGGCGCCGACTGTAAGCGCGTGTATGTGTCTGTGTAAAACATCGATTTTTATATACGCTGCTTACCCTTTTTTTCAAAGCCCTACTGGCGTTGCTGGGTCTCTTGTATAGGTTTTTACTCTACTCCTCTTCTCGTCCACTACTGCACACTCGCGAAGAGACAGAGATATACTTGTATATATAGATGTACAGAGATATATAGAGAAGCACCTCGACACACTGTATCACCTGCACTGCGCACAGACACTACTGCGTGTATTATGTATATTTGTATGAATAATATATAAACTTGTATTTTTTTTTTTTTTTTCGAGCACTTGAAAAGGTTAAGTCGAAGCTGCTGGGCAAGAAGCAGCAGCGATGGCTCCTGCACTGCAGCAAGCTGTCGTTGGCTCTTCGCTCGTCGTCGACGCGGACATCGTGTCCGCGGCCTCGATGGCTCTGCTGTTCTTTCTCGACTACTATAATGCTGCCTCTCCCAGTGTCCTCGTCGTTATCGTCGTCGCGAGAGCTTCTGCGCATGCGCGACCGATCGCAGCGCCGCCTGCGCAAGGCTACCCTTCTTCGGGGAATATATATATATGATGTGCGTTCGCGGAAAACGCTTTGCTGCAGCCGTGCAGAGTATTTGGAAATTTCCCTCATTCTGATGATCGATCGGTACTGTGCAGAAGATCCGCGGATGAGGGGATGACTGCTGCTAATACTGGATTTGGAAATTGATTTTACTGAGATATTCGGATTAATGCTGGAGGATTATATTTGTAAGCTGATGAAGACTGGGTTTAATTAGTGTTGGGTATACTTTTTTTTCTAGTTTTCATTGGGCCGAAAGGAGGTCATGAGGTTTTTTTTTCACAGAGGGTTTGGAACTGTTCCGATGATGGAAAGAAATTTTCTTGTTATACACATCCATTTTTTTCACCATACCCTATAATAGTGGAAATGGATTGTGGTCATATTTGTTCCACAGGTGGAACAAAAATGTTGAAAAAATGTGCCTAAAATCTGAGGTTTCATACGTGTGGAACATTTATACATATTGAAAACTTCACCTTTTTAGCACATTTATCGAGCTTTCTTTGCACATTTTACGAAATATTTTTCTTTTTTCACTAGAGCAGTTTTCGCTATACATCACGTACAAAACACATTCACTAAAGCCTTTGTTTTGAAGATACTCTGTCTCTGCCTTCCGCTCGATTGCGCTCTGGTCCTGATGTCTAATTGTCCTAGAGGTGCTACCTGCTAATCCGTCTAGACGAGCAGGTCTCAAAACACTTTAAGACGTGGAAAACACTAGTGTATACGTACTCCAGTCAAAACATCGTGGCAACCTGTGGAAGTATCATCACGTGGACCAGTACATTTTGTACTTGGAGATGCTCTTAAATTAAAGAGCCTAATAAAAAAGATATATAAGGAGCTAAATTATGTGCAAAGTTGAGTAGTTATATACGAAAACGGTCAGACACGTTCCAACGCATTAATTCCTTGATCAATTTTTTCACGAGTCCGGAAGCACGAAAATGCTTCAAGACTGTCAGTTACTCAACATTTCATCAATCACCAATCAGGCCTTGAAGAGCCTCCGGCATCCCTCATTTGTCAAACGCACTTACCACACCAGATCCTCAAAAGCTCCTTTCCCAACTAATATACCGATTATAAAAAGACTATATAGAGCAATATCGCGTTGAAAAAGAAGGAATCAGTTGCGCGTGTGTCGTCGTTAAAACTTCTCTCTCTTCAATCAGAGTAGGTCATGTCTGCTTTATTGGAAGAGTCGGTGACGATCAATTTTTCGCACCGCTGCAAACGGTTATGTGTATACGTACAATACACCTTTTTTTTAACTGGGAATGTTGTCGATTCTTGGGAGGACGGTCATAACGGGCTGGTAGTTGCCGTTAAGATAGAAATGGTTACTTTCTTCTCTTTTTAGCGCGATAATAGAACGTCGATGAGATTTTTCCTGGACATTGTAAAAATAATGTGGAAGCATTGCAACGATATTTAATATTATCAAGAGAGTCATGCTGATAATAATAATGCATGCAATTCTAAAACGATAATATAGCTGTTCTCCACGTGGCTTCACTTCCGCGCTCTTTCTTCTGCTTCTCTCCTTCATTCGTATATATACATAGCTTATATAGCCTACATACATATAATGCGTCGCAAAAACAAACAACTGCTCTATACATGATAGAATTGCGTTGCATAACGGCAAACATTCAATAACGAGAGTATTATCAAGATAATTCCTGCATTACTATCAACAAAGCTTTCCAGTCCAGATCATCAGCAGAGATGAGATATAGCTTTCACCCTCACGCATCATCAGCAAAAAAAAAGTAGTGCATATATATCCATCAGATAATCCCAACAGATGACTTCATCTACAGCAGCAGTAGCAGTTGGAGCTCAAGAAGATGGCCTCGGTAGCCAGTGCGCGGGCGCCACTCGGGATCAATAACTGCGCCGAGGGCTGACGTCACCTTATATAGTAGCGCTGCAATCGACCGGCGCCCAACCTCATGCCGGCCAATCAATAAAGAAGCTGCTGCTGCTGCAGCGACGTCGTCGTCTAGGAGGATAGGTAGAACCTTTTTTCTTGCTAAAAGAAATTCCACGAAGGAATTAATCTAGGGTTCTTCCGGCAGGTGTAATACCATTTCGGCTTTTCATGTATTAAGGCAAGCTTGTTTGCTCGGATGAAGATGTATATGCAGTATGTTGACGCGAAGAATAAGCTTTCGCTCCTTTTTGTTTCTTTTAAGCCCCTGCTGCTCTTCGTTTGTCAATCCCAACGACTGTCTTGAAGAAGAAGATACCTTTTGCGAAATGAAAGTGCACTCTATACTATTACGTAACCCTCTTCTTCTTCTTCTTCTTCTCGTCAATGAACAAAAGGCTCTTTCTTTCGCTTACACTCGCGGCGGGTTTGAAAATCATAATAGACGAGCTTTGACAGTAACTCAGATGCTAGATATAACTATATATTCATCGATCGCATGATCGGTGATTTGTGCCTTATAACAGTTTCTCGTGTATATACAAGAGAAAAGTTTTTACGCCAATCAAGTTACAGTCTGCACAGCTCTCTATCTCTCTCTCTCTCGGTTTAATCAAACGCGTGCTTTCGCGTTGAATGCAAAGTTTACCATCTGCTATATAGAGAGTGTGATTCTTTCTCCAACAAGATGCTAGAACGAAATTGCATCAGGAGTAAAAAGGCAGTTTAATTAATTCAATTCGACTCCTCTGATTGCCACTTTGTAGGATTTAAATTTTTTAACCACCATCAAAAAAACAGAACCAGGTCGCCGTCCGTTTGTTATTCTATTCGATTGTTCCTTTGAACTTTTATTCGCTTAATTTGAATATGTAAAAATTAGCTCATTCGACTACTATATATAAACTTGTTTGATATGATAAATCTTTGAGTTCCTGATGATAGACCATCAATCGTTTTAATTTTAACGTCGTGTGCTATGCCATATTGGTATAACAGACAAATTTCAATGTAAACCCTCAGGCTAAAAGAGATCAGACGACAGCATAATATTCTCCAAAGGAACTTTTTTATCACTTCGACGGGACATCGTCACAGGCTTGAGCAAGGGAATCCTGAGTGTATGGTATGGTATGCCTGAGGCGAGGGTCACCCACGTAACACACGGTTATGACCGAGTGTATATAGCTTCACCCATTTCGCGCCCCTCGCACTCTGCTGCGATTTACGCAAGACGAGCACTTTTGATACAAAGTCTGGCTTTTACTGCCTTTATATACAGTGGAATTTTGTTTGGATGTTGCTGCTCGTTTGTTTCATTTTTACCTATTCTTTTTTTTGGAGTTTTTTTAATTGCTGGGTCTGCTCACTGTTTTAGTCAATATTTTCTACTTTGTAACCAGAATCTATAGTGTCCTTAGGAGCTTCTAATATAATAGTGCACAAATTGCATTTCACTATTGACGAAAGCACACGTCTCGCATTGAAGTAGATTCTGATAGTGGCACAATGTCGCATTGAACTTGGCATAGACCGTTTCGAGGTCGTTTCATGCAACCACATCTTCAAGCCTTAGATATGATTTCATTAGCTCCGCCTGAATTTGAAGTGTTGCTCATTATAACACTGTGTTATATAAGTTTGTATTGTATTTTATGAACGTTTATTAACATTCAATTTTTAACTACAAACACGGTATGCAAAAAAACTTTTTCTTAATTGCTCAACATTATTTTTCGTATTCCAGTATAATAGTTTCTTCTTAATTCAGGCATTTAATAACAGCACCAAAACCCGCGAATAAATCACGTATAATTGCCGACTTATCACCTCCGAATAATTGACATCCAGTCCGAAGTAAAACAAAAGGGTTGATCCCTGCCAGAGAGATTTCTTTGAAACTTTTGCAACGAATCCACATGACAGACAGCCCGTCAGCTGCAATATTCATTAAGCTTAATGCATTAGTGCGGGTGAACTGATGCCAGATACGGAATAATCGATTCTCTCGTCTGTCTCGTCAGTCAATTATTCCCCTGCACATACACGCATAAAGCCACTTGTATATATACCTATATAATATGCATGTGAGTGAAGACAGTAACGAGGGCTATACTAATAGATCTCCATTTTTCGAGGTCGCCGTAAGCGTCGTCGTGTCAGAATAACGTCATAATAACTAGACAGTTATTTTGCGTAACGAATCGTAAATGTAAAGCTCGAGTATAGGAGGAGTAACGGAGAAACGTGCCTCGGGCAGCTTTTCGACGCTTTCATCGCTGTTATAAGGTTTTAGCTCGTGCAATCTTTTCTATGGGCGTGTTTGTGTATGGATGAGGTATATTGGGTTTACCGAGGCGTTGTGCTGACTTCTTTGTCCTGGAATCGCTTTTCGAATGTGTGTTTGGACGGTTATTTTGAGAAAAGCTTGGAAGATGGAGCAGCGGTATTTTGAGATTATATAGTGAAGAAGTTATTTTCAGGGAAGAAATTTACTGTAGGCTACTTAGTATGAAATATTTTTTATTGATGATGAACTTGTGTTTGCGCTAATAAATACAGCAACAATTATATAGGTGAGTGAATTTTACATGACGAATGACAATGTTCACTATCAAAATATAACCGTATAGGATTAGACGAAGAGTAAATTGATGATCCTCCTATATAAATTCAAACATAACCGTAAAAAAGTTTGACGCAATAGATGTTCAGTAAAAATCAGTCAACTATACAGGCGCCATTACACATCACTAGAAAATTTTGAATCAACTACTATACGATCGTCTGACCATTGCCAGGTCGAAACTACTCGAGCACGAGTTTCTCGAGGCGAACCGAGCGGCTCTAAGGAGAAATTACACACGTAGGCAATGACAGGATTTATCGCGGCTCCGTGATTTATACGAGTCGGCAAAGAATTATTTTCCAGTTTCGGAATCCCAGTGGAGAAAGAACCAGCTCACATCCTCGACGAGTGCAATATTCCTGATGGCGTGAGCTTCTTTCTTCTCAGCGCTAATACGGTTAAGTATTTATCGCAATCCGGAAGTAATTTTAATTTCAGCAAGACGTTGGCGGTCTTTTTAACTTTATAATATAGTTACAAGGGCTATCTCATTTTCGTTTCAATCGCAGAGACTATTCTTTGAGTATCTTCATATTTGGATATTTCAACGACATCTCAATGTTTTTTTATTAATTACTTATATATGTGCCTGTCGATATCATATTGAAAGCTATGTCAATAAATAATAAAAAAAAGTGTCAAGCTACTCGTATTTATATACCTTCGGGTTATACTTCATACACAAGTAAAAAAGAACTGGTGATCCGCTTGCGGCACGTCAATAAAATTCACGATAAGACCGATCGAACTCCATATATCACGTCCCCTTGAAATATTCATACGATGCTTTGACGAACATATATACCCACAGCATCAGCGGCATTAAACTGGAAAGTACCGCTGAAAATGTCTATACTACTCCAACGAGTCCCTTCAAGTATAATAATGAATTCCATCCGAATTAGCCCAACATCCACATCATCCACTTACTGCATCTATTCACCATCTCACGACTCGAGGGAATCCATTTTGAAAGTAGAAAGGGTTGAAAGCACTGGAAAGTTCTTTCCTGCACGTATAAGGGCGTCGCTTATATGTGCCTCTCGGTTCCTTGGGTTATATATATACCTGCACGCGAGTCTACGTGACTATGGTAGACAGGTATATGTATATATATATGCCTGTGTGTGTATGTGCGCACATTGGTAATTGGATCTTAATTAGGCTGCCTTTCATCTCGCCACGTGATGTATATTACTCAGGACTGAAATCGTGAGCACACGCAGCTTTCAAGCTCGAATGGGATTGTGCGTGCTGATATACGGCTTTTGCGCATATATGTGCTTTGCTTTTATAGATTTTCTGTGAATGTCTTTCACTGCTTTTGTTGAATAAAAAAGGGTATAAAAAATGATGCAAATATAAGATAAAATGGTACTTGCAATTAGAATTATAATGGGAAATCAAATTATTTCTTTTAGAAGGAGAATTTAAAATAGGAATTAAATTGAAAATTTAATTAACCAAATATTCGCAATGTTTTTATAACCCACAGCTTTGCAGACAAAAATAAGAGAGAAAAAGCTGTTATTGGTTTTCGATTCGCGTGCCAACTCTCCGAGGCTTATGAGCTTAAAACGGTAAAAGGCTTTTCAAAACGTTCCAATGTTTTTCTTATCAGAGCTGTATAAATATAATATGATATCGAGTGAGAGAGCTGTTGTATTAAAGTATCAAAAATTGATACTGCAATATTATACGGAATATGTGAACTGTAAACTATTATCATGATATGAAAACGTTATAAAACGTCAACATTAATATCCTCGTCGCACATAAACAGTATTTTGATTTCATTATATAAATTAAGTATGTAGGTGAATAAGTAAGCGAAAAGTCGCAGACAGATATTTTCTTACCTGATAGATCAATACACGCTACAGTGTAAAGACCTTTGACCTCGATTATCGATTACTCCCTTCTTTGTTATGACACAGAGTAAAAACTTGAAAAAGCTCTTTGCGCGAATTTTTCCCCGCATATAAATCAGAAATTCCGATATAGAAATGCAACTCTTTCCTCTCGAAGGAAATAAATAGAAAAAACTAGGTATCAGAGGCGAATATGAAATTTCCACTTCGCCATCATCAAAGAGCTATATCGAATATACATATATCCAACTCGTACACATTTCCACTTACTTCACATCAAAGTAGCACCAGCATCAGGTAGGATATAAAATAACTTTTTTCAAAAGTTTCGCCTAAATTCATTCTATAAAACAAGTCCGCGCGTATACGTATATACATACGCTTCAACTTTTCTCATCATGATTAACCTTTCAAGGACCTTCGTTCGCGCTTTCACAGCTTCGTCTTCATATAACTTGGTCATTAAATCGTGTTGTATAAGTGGGCTTTTATATTAATAACTGCAGATGTATTACTCAACCTTCGTGTTCCAAACGAGAGCATCCGATGCTTTTTGAGATATTTTTTCAAGTTTCAAGTACACAATAAATTTTAAAAAATGACCATGTTTGCCAGGGATACTATACAATCTTTCTACGGGTTATACACAAGAGTGTCCTACAGTCTAGCTTCGAACAAAGGCTCTTTCTATATATATTCAAAGCTATTATCAAAAAAAGGTTCATATCTCATGCAGATCACCACGAGAGACTTCTATTCTGTTCGGGGATGACTCGGTTATCTTTGTCAACCTAATTAATGCCGGTTCTGTAATATCGTGCATAGAAAGAAGCTTTTTGAACCGTGTACAGAATGTATATGGAATTGAACTAAATTTATCTTCAATACTTTTCATATAAAAAGTTACACAATTATATTATTGAATAATTATCGAGTGTATTTCAGTCCAATTATTCTCGAGAGACAATACCGTTATTCAAGAAGTTATGTAAGACAAGTATAGCTGAATCCTCGACAAATTTATGCGAGCATCCAAGAGCGTAACAAGAAGAGCCATACATATAATAGCAGGTTAACGGAATATTCCGTCAGTGACACCCATCTTTAAGATGCAAAGGTCAGCCTAAGACTTAAAATCTTAATCAAGTATGTTATTCCTTTATTTTAGATCGACTACTATAAAATTTGAACGCTTGACTTTTAAATAAGATTCTGAAAGACTATAAAAGATAACGTGAAAGGCAGGTATGTCTCCTAGGAAATTTATTTTAAGTAACACGTACAGGAGGTAATGCAAAAAGACCAAGTTGTATTGCCTTCTTTCGTACAGCGACATAACGACACACTGGGGAGTGATTGGCTTAACATCACGTTCGAACACTTCTTCCACATATTCTCTGAGCTGTAAATACAAGGCATCGAATAATTTATGTGTGCACCGTCCAAGACCTAACCGATCCTCGCAAGTAACTTGTCGAAAAAAAAAAAATAATAATAATAAGTATGACATACGACACTTTTTATTCGAAATCCTTAGAATATCCTGTATATATATAATATCTATAAACGATATGGCCTACTTCGTCGACATGTCATCTGAAAAAGTTCTGGTCAACTTTTTTATTGGAGTAAAGTTGACCAAGTGAGAAAATGAGGGAGGATGAGACACTTTGGTCCAACGATTCAATATCGTATAGAGATATAGCGACGGCACACTTGGAAATAGTTGAAGCGGAACGCAATAAATGACAATGGAAAGTGGTCGTCGCGACGCGAGAGAGGTCGAATCCTTGAACGCCCGCACACTTAGTTTTTATTGTATATATCTATATATGCATATACACATACAGCCACTAGAATGCACTCGAGTAGTGCCTGTAAACAGATTGTTGGTAGTGAGAGCTACCGGCTGCGGATGTGTGTGTGAACAACGTTTATAGGCTATTTAGAGGATCTTTTATCGGCGTTGCTTTGCTTTTCTTATCCTGATTAGAGAGTGCAAAGCTCCGAGGCCTCGTGTCGTGCTACCTTTTCCGCACTTGAAGCTTCCAATTGCTCGGCGACACTCGATATAATCGCTGGGTCAAGGGTGTATTCTCGATTTTTTCCGATTTTCACCGATGCTTATCGTTTTTTATATATTATGTGTGCTCTCGTTGACAATTATTATATTGGTCCTTAATTCTTATATACTGTGATTTTTTTTTTCTTTTCTTTGCTGCGTAGTAGGTGGAAATATTGAGTAGGAATGTAATTATTAAGGCTATTATCCAGCTTTTAAAATGGTTTTTCATTTATGAAGGAACTTCGGTTACGGGAACTAAATACAACGCACTTCGATGAAAGACTATTAGAACAAATTAAAGATGAGATTTTGCATTCACCAAGGGAATAAGTGAATCGAAGCTGCGACGAGGCATATTAGCACTTTGCTTATAATTTATAAAGGATATACCGCAGACGTGAAGCTCGTGGTTGAAGCGTATTAATTATTTACTCTGATGGATTTACTTCGAAAATTCAATATGGAAGCTGCAGCTTATATAAGTACATTATTTTACAAAATTCTATAATCTCATACAACGTAACAAAAGTTGTATCATCATTGTTTAAGTATAAAATAAAAAACATTGCTATCAATTACTATAAATGGTACTCACCAAAAAATTGTTGACCTTAATTTACAAGAAATTCCATTTGAATTGCAGCTGAGCCAAAATTTTCTTTTACGAATGCGTTTGCTCCAGTAGCATCTGTAACACGTTAAAAATAAACGATAAGAATCATCACTTCGAAGCAATAACATCAGATTCTTCAATATTTCGCTAAGAAAAAATGTCAAGAAAAAATAAAAAAGAAGCTTCGCACAGCCTGGAAAATAATAAAATCTCACTTCAAAATTCCACACCGCAAACAATCACGAAAACGCTCTGTAACTCTTGAAATCCGAAACTCTCGTGTTCCACAAAGCCCTGACGAAAAAAGAAAAAGCTCAAGTCCAGAGATCCATACCTGTATACACATCTACCACCAGACGGAAGCCGGTGTACACAAGGCTCGAGAGAAAGCTCCCCGAGGCCACTATACGGCTGTGGCTCTTCTCCCGTGAGGCGCAATGATATAATTTATGACACGTATATATCGCTGCACGGCCGAGCAATTCCGACACGCCCCTTGAGCTTTTGCTATTCAGCTGCCGCGGAGGTGAAAACACGAGACTCAATGGGAATCCCTCGTTTTTCGCGAGATTATATAGCCGGGAGTGTTAACTAGCCGAGTGGCTAATCAATTTTCGCTGCCGTGTAAACGCGCCGTCGCTCTTGCTTATATGTGAAAGATTGCTTGCCTTTTTTTATTCTCTTTTGCTGAAAAGGTGAGATTTTTTTTTCTTTTCAATTTATTACGTTTGCTCGATTGGACTGTAAATAGTTCAGATTCTGCACTGCTGTGCATTTATATTTATGGAGATGGTTGGGATAATGGTGTACCTTATGACTCCCGGTGGTTTATGGGAGGAGGAACCTAACAATGTCCTATTAGGATAAAAATTTAAAAGTTTCAGATATTGCATTTTATGAAACATATACACGTTTATAAATCTTTGAATATGCAAGCATAATACCATTACGTAACTATCCTACGCATATCCTATATCCTATATAGGTGTTATAGTAGGATAGTTACGTAAGGGTATGTTTTCATAATGAAAGATTCATCGATACCAAAACGAGCAGCTGCACTGCAAGGACGCAAATCTCCAGCCAAATTACAGTCCTCCAATTAATTCGATTTCCTAACTAACGAAGTGCAGTCTATTGATCCACCGAAAAAAAAATACCAGAAACTACGTTGTAAAAATCATCTGTGACCTAGAACTTTTCATAAAACTCGAAAAAACATTTCATAGCTCTCGTATTTTGTTCTACGACTCCCGGCTCTAGATGTACCAGAGAAGTAGTTCCACAACATGTGCGATTTTTATTTTAAAAACTCGCGCGTGACGGACAGCTCCTCGTTGAAAGGTAAAGTTCTCAAAGCGACAGGCGCACAATAGGATTGGAAAATAAGAGACGGAATAAAGAGAAGGGGGGGGGGTGAAGGACACAGGATATGGTCAAGGGGGAATGCTTGCAGGAATCGAGGTCATGGTTAGGGTGGCGTAGTTCACGTGCGTGAGTTGCTGGAACTCGCCAAGGTCGTGCGTTCGTCGCCTCGACTCTTCGTTATTTGGACCTATCTTATACAGTGGTTATAGAATCTAGGACAGAGCGTTTTTTTTTTAAGGCGAAGGGAGGGTGAATTTGGTGCGAGTAAGTTCTGGGGTATCGATTGATGAGGTGTTTTCTGTTTTGGGCGCTGAGTGATGGAATGGGATTTTTTTGGAATAGGAAGCTTATTCAGCGTGTTGTGTTCCAATTTTAAGGTATTTGCTGATTCACGGAAAAAGAATTATAAATTTAGAGAAAAGAATGGCATTTTAAGAGCTTAAATGAGATTTAGTACTTTAATTAAAGGGATTAACGAAATCGTATTTCATTTTGATTATTTGATTATTATTAGCTTATTGGCCTTAATTATTAAAAGACTTCACCGTTGAATCTTTGTTAGTTTATTTACGCGGAATTCGTCGGTGAATTTATTTAACTAATTAATTTAATACAGAAAAGAATATATTTCGTTCTGCATAAGGAATAGTGATAGACACGATTTGGTCGGACGCTTCTATTAACGATGGCTAATATAATTACCTATTAGTATAAAATACTTTTAAAATCAATAGATTACGCAAAATTGCTTAAATACGCAACGAGATTTATGTAAAAATATATTATAAAATGTTTTCATTGAAAAAGAAAACCTTGCAAACAATTTGTTCAGGATCTACAACGTGAGATATCCTCACTAAATTCGTTTTATGATACACACATTTCACTGTATATTTCCTTATTATTCCGTGCGCATACTTCATAACCTTGTAGAAATTTCCCTTTAATAAATTAATGAATTTACTAGTTGGTCTTCGCTCAGTAATTTTAGACGAAAGTGCAAACGTATTTTTTTTTTCGTCCTTTCACACATATAAGTATTATTTAATTTCCTTTATTTCCTGTATAGACATTACATCTGTTTACGGTTTTACAATATAAATACATTCATAAATACACTTATAGTTATACTTTACCACACATATAAGTATATGTTCAATCTGTTCCGTAATGATTTGAGAGACCGTCATTTGGTTTTATAGATAGGTAACTACGTCATTCTACTCGAGATTTCATGTTTCAAATTTTTAAATATTCACATAATATCAATGCTTATTCAAAAATTTATTTCATTTTAATTTGTTGAATATTTTGCTCATACAAAAGTTAACCTATCATCTGAAGAAATTAGAAATGCAGAAAAAGTCATATAATTAAAGATACTAAGCCCCAGCCTACATATCCTCACGTGAATGCGCAAGAAATCCATTTCGAGTGCAATGCACTCGCCGTGAAAAAAAAACTCTCATCGAGTAAATGCAAGTAGATTTTACAGCGCAGTATAACTCTCTCCCCTCCAGAGCTCGACCTAAAAACTCAAAAACCGAAAGGCGTATATATAAAACAAAAATAAGGGTCTGCCGCGTTTCTCGCAGACGAAACAGCCTCGTCGTCATGGCAGCAATACCTTCTCTCGCGACTAAAGTCCGCCCATACATGAAACAGCTCCTCCCCAGACGACTACGACACGGTGCGAAATAATGAATAAAGGGACAAGCTGCAGCGCGGAAAAGAAGAAACTTCCGCGAGTGTAGATAGACTCAACACGAGTAAGGTTGGGAGAGAGAAAAAGAGAAACGAGGAGATTCACGACTTTCCGATAATTGCGAGGCTCTTCTCTTACTCTCTGTGCTTTGCTCTCGGTCTTCTCGTTTCCTCTTTCATTTGTCGCGAGGTGTTGTTGTCGACGAGACCGAGTAATACTGCAGAAGCTCGAGGGGAAAAAATAGAGGCGATCCGGGCAACGATACGAGGCAGCAGTGCATTCATCTTATAGAGTGGGAGGGAAAAATGGCTTGTAGTCTTTTTTTTCGTGTAAAAAAATCTATATATTTGCTTTTTTCTAGGGCGAACTGTAGTTTTCGAAGAACGGATCGCGTTGTTGGTGTTTTTTTTTGTTTACTTATTTTTTTTACAGGGATTATTTTTTTGCCTGCAAACATATACAATTGTCTGGGAATAAAAACGTCGCTGCAAACGTTCACGTTTGGATAAACAAAATGTCACATCAAAGGGTAGCCTTTACACTAGCATGAAAAAGTCTTGAAAATAAAATTGTTGTTTTTCTTTTTATACAATTATTAAAAAGTATTTCAACTGCGTTTCTGAAAACTTATGTTGCATAACATAAATAAATTACCATATAAAATTTATTCAATTAAATATGAAAGTAAAAGTTCAACCGACATTAAGTTAATCTTTCCCTTTTTAAAATGTTCATCCTCCCATCCGTCAGCAGGTCTATTTTGCATCTACTCCCCCGCACTTTAAAATACCTATAACTGAATTTGCAAATGCTTGAAATTCTGGGCATCAAATTTACATGAATTTAATATTCTTATATTTGCTGTGTTGCATCTTATCAGATTTAAAATAATGCTAAAACTGAATTATGCATATTTTACTTACAAAACTTGCATTATACCGTCACCTTACCTCAAGATGATGAAGTAATAAATGAAACGTTGGAAACTATTCCAAAAATCATAAACAAGATCAGTATTAAAGTCAAAACAATCGATGCCGTTGACTTGCTGCCATGTGCTCCTTATAGCGGAGTTATCACGTTTACATAACTTTTGAAGCTATTTCCACGAGCTTGTTTATCAACATTTCATAATATCGTTCATCATCAGTTTACAGAACCTTTTTGAAACACAATTTTAAAAGGACAAAATATCTCATGCGTGCCTCACTTTTATACTGCTTCAAAAGGTAACTCCAAGCTGAAATTAAAATTAAACCTCGACAATCCCTCAAGAACATAGTCATACAAAATTCACCTTCATTAAAGCGTCAAACACGAGAGGAAAAGTTGTAAAGAGTGAGAGAAATCCGAAAATAAACATAGCGGAAACTCACGCTATTAATTAAAAGAGAAAAAAGGTATACAAATTAAAGAAGAAGAAGAAAATAAAAGCAGTACTGCAGCAAAGTGCAACCGGCTTTTCAGCGACATTTTCTCTCGGTGGTTCGTTAGCAGCATTTCGAAAGTAGCGAGCCACTAAATTGCGCGCTTTACGCTAAAAGCTCCGCGAAAGACTCGGGAGATTTAGAGCTCACGAAGCGATGTGCTGCTGAAATTAAGGGTGTGCTTTCGACGCTTCGCAATCGAGGCGCGGAATATCCCAGGATGTGGACGATTGTTGTTGTTTCTGTTATAGGTGTTTGCTCGAGTTTTAGATGGCACGTGGCTAATTCGTTTAGGACGGCTCATGTGGCTTCCTGAGTTTATTGAAGGTTGTAAAAAATTTGTGGAGGTCTAGGATATGGTTTAACCACTAGTAAAATCAATAGTACAAGCTATATTTAATGTTATTTTTGATAACAATGTCACAAACAGATCATTCGCTTATTGATCAAGTTCTCAAAAGACACAATGACTGCATAATAGGACATAGCAGTAGACTTTGGCAGCGAATTCGATAACGATAACTGAAGAAAATAATCAACTTAATCTCTACAAGCTCCAACTCGGTGAATCTACGGTGATTACTATACCACCGATTCAATAAAAGACACTCGTGTACTCTTGTATTCGCCTGAATGGCTATAATAAAAGCCTTGCAATACGAAATACCAGCACATCAAAACCATATCTCCCACCACACCCTAAGAAAAACCACCTACACTGCTGAGACTGAACGGAAGGTTGTAAAAGGAAAATTCACATGATACGACCGTTTTACGACTGGCAGCACACGCGACAGCGAATTCTAGAATTGAAAATACAAATGTCAAAGGAGTATTCTTTTTCATTTTTCAAAAAGATTTTTAGTATTCATTTTTTTGTTCTACACATTACACATACATAATTCAGCAGGATTCGCTGAAATCAGATCTTTCTGATAAATATATCGTACCGCACGCTATATAGCCAGTCACGCATTCACATCATCATTACGAAATGAAGAACCATTAAAACTCATCTAGAGATTCTTGTCAGCTTTCGAGCACTTGTCAAATTAAAGCTAAAAATTTCCTACATCTATACGTATACAGCTCGCATACACGAATATGACCTAGACTACATATATACATTCGCGAGATTATTACAGCAGAGTACCAACCGACGGAAAAGTTGATCGATCGAAGTTTGCAACAAAAAAGCGTAATGGCCATATATAGACGCCTCGTTATCAAAATGTAGTAAATGGAGATGGGTCTGGCAGAACCCCACACATTACTGTGCAAATTCGTTTACGAAAATTCAGTTAAACATCATCATAGAAAAAAGTTACGACCAGCTTTCAGAGACAACACGTGTCATATATGCACGTCTGTAGCTAATGTAAACTAATCCAGCAATAGACTGTCCGAGTCCATCACATGCATATATACCCATCGAGCGACGAGGCTTCCAGTCAACTATATATACGTGTACCAGCACACAGAGTAGCTATACATAGTAGGTATATATACAAGAGAAAAGGCGGCCTGTTTTTCCAAACGTAATAACCCGACTATATACCAGCGAAATCGATGTTGGGCTGCTTTTCTTTCATTCAGAGCATTTCCCGTTTGACGCGGAAAATCTTCGCGTGTGTCCGGCTGATATCTGCGCGGACATCCCTTGAATTATGTAAACAGCCGAATCGATCAGGTTCTAGATTAGCCGTTTTGGAATACGTGGATATTTTCGGAATTGCGTTTCGGTCGTTATAATTATCGTGAGTGCGTATATGAACGACGGAAAGTGTAAAGTTATGTAGTTGGTCTAGTGTGGGACTGTACAGTTGGAGAGTCGAATTGAATGAACGGAAGAGCGTCGGTCTATTTGATGAATAAGTTTGTTTACTGATGCTTTAGTTTGACTTTGGATTGATAACGTAGGGTAGCTATTTAGATATATTATATAAAAGTCTATTACGAATGGATATGAAGTTGCGTTAATGAGCAAGTTTGTACCTTAATCAAAGATAAATTGGGAAGGTCATCTATTTGCGAAGTAATTTCAATTAAGTTCCTTTTGAATACAAATATATTAGCTGCTTTGTTGTGAATTTGCGTAAACGTATAATATAATGTTCCCTTCTAACTCTGAAACTGTTTTATCGACTGTATACAGTAAATAACCGTATTTAATATTTGCTATTTGAACGAACCCTACAAACGTAATTGGAACGAAATTTCGCTTATTATTATGAGTGCTTTTGACGTATAATGACTACAGAGGGCAAGTAAAGTTTGCTTTAAGCATTGCAATAACG
Source organism: Cecidostiba fungosa (assembly GCA_900474305.1). Classification (NCBI taxonomy): domain Eukaryota; kingdom Metazoa; phylum Arthropoda; class Insecta; order Hymenoptera; family Pteromalidae; genus Cecidostiba; species Cecidostiba fungosa. Next base: position 133,642 of record UCOJ01000159.1, on the reverse strand, counting down.
CAGTTTATCAATAAATGCGACTATCCAGTGCACGGTCGGTAAAACAGTTTCGTAGATAATAGGCGTTTGAGACACCCTTAAAAATCATCACACACAAAAACAAGAAATCTCAAATATTACGATTCGCCAGGAAAATAATCGAATATCTTAATTCTTCTGTGACCCACTACCTTCGAGATTATTCGTGGAAAACGGATGCTCGAATAATTGATAAGCACGAAATTCTACTGTCAGTCACTTCACCGTGTTAATCTGATAAGAAAGCAATTTGACTTCAGCAGTGCAATAATAGCCGACGAGCGACAATTACATTTCACAGAAAGAAAGAAAAACGTATTCCTAAGAAGAGAATTGCGTCTTTAGAACTGATTCCTTCGGTGACATTTTTATCCCAGAAGATGTTATAATACGTACGTTGCGTCTCGGGCGCATGTTTTCCCCTTTTTTCCTCAGAAGGGAAATGGAATTCTGCGCATTTTCTCGCGATGCTTTATATCCTTTTATCCTCTCTCTCTCTCTCTCGTCGTTTTTCCACTAAAGTTCAGCTTGTATTGATTCCGGTTAATTAATTTTTAAATCAATAAATCTTCTCAACTCTGACAATTGCTTTATAACAAGGTTTTCCCGACATTTATGGATAGTGATTATGATTATCTGATTATCGAATTGCATGTGTAATGACTTTATGTATTTCTATCGCTAGATATAGAAATCATGATTGTTATACAATCAGGATCGGTTAATTAATGCTTTAAATATTTAAAATCCTAGTGTCAGGTCTTTATTCAAGTTACTTATATGGTTAATTAATATTAAAAGAAAAATACCAGAGAGTATAGTAGTAAAATCTATCGTTTTCTACCAGCACTACATGCTGGCGTTAACGACAACAAATAACTGGGAAAAATTAGCAAACGAATTCTCGTTCGTTACATGTTATCACAAAAGTAACAAATTCGAAAGCGCCGCAAGCTCGTCGAAAAACTTGCGACATTAACGGCATGAATCATCGTTATCGCACACAAGCTCGGGCGCGAAATATAAAGACAGACTTTTTCAGCTGGAAAAACATCCGAGTAATATATAGGAGAGAGAAAAAAACGAGGGTGACGGAATCTTAACGAAGTTGAACAAAAGAAGTTTTCATTTGCGTATGCCTGCATGGCGCTCTACATAATACTCTGATAGTATATACCTAGAGAGAGAGAGAGAGAGAGAGAGAGAGAAGGGCGCCAAGAGAGGGTGGCTAGACCGAAAGACAAAAAGGGGTGGGAACAAAGGGGGAAAAGAATGCAGCCGCAGGTGGAGTGTGGAGCCACAGGTTCCAGAGAGACTTTTCGAGAATCCCTTATTCTTTCTTTCTCTCTCTCTCTCTCTTTACAAATTATGCGGAAAGACCGGAATTGATGTTGCTTGGATTATGTTTGTCGCGTGGAAAATTGATATGAATGTGCAGTGTATGCGTTGTTTGTTGAAAAAAAAATAATTATTTATTGGTGCAGGCAGAATATTGCAGGTTTGGAAATTTATTTTAGATAATAGATTCGGGCTTACGAAAAATCACATTTTATAACTAAATAGTAGAAGTGGAAGAAGGATTGTAATAAGGGCTGATTGTAAGTAACAGACATTTTATAAATACTTGCTACAATGCTAAATTTGTTTCTCCGATGTTTCTTCCTCTGATAATCGATACGTAATACATGCTACCTAATTATGTGTTACATTTCTCGTATAATTTTATCGGGCGAATGCATGTAAAAATAACGCGATGAAAACAATGTAAAGTTGAACGAAATGCAAAATTACGCTCTATTACTTTTAATTCCTGATGTGCAAAATTTAATATATAAAAAAGATCATATAATGAACGGCTGTGAATTTTATGAAGACTTCGAAATTAATTACGAAAATTCAATAGAAAACCATCATATTGTTTCTTTTACAACCCAGATATTTTAATTATGTAAGAAGAAAAAAACAGGAGAAAGCTTCGTTAGATTTCGCGACACACATTACTGTTTAATCACACTGTTTCTGCAAACTAAAAAAAGAAGCGAACTGGAAAAAAGTAATTAAAAAGGTCTTTTTTTATTCAAGAAAAAATTTCAACCAACTCGCTAAGTATGTTGGTCGTGCATTCACCCGCTGCGTAATTAACCAGCTATATAATGAAGCTTGGAATAAATTACGAGGGTCCGGCCATTTCCCCAAAAGAGTATTATCCGGGTCTATAATTAAAAATTAACATTGATTGAAAGTTAATTAAAAACCTGTGACTCCTATCATCGCCAATTAACATGCGTATATATAGGTATATCTCCGTATGCGAAAGTAAAGCTTATGCCTATCGATTATTTCCAACTTCAATTACATGCATACATCTCAATTTTTGTATTCCAGTACATACAAGACACCTGTGTCAGTAACAAAAACAACGCATATATCTCTTTGTCCAAAAACTCAAATGATGCTGTATTTCCAAAAAAAAATCCAACTACACGTACGCCAAAAGTCCTTCGTAAACACGCATAAATCAACAAAACGGCCATAATAAAACATTGACGTCCAGGCTAGAGTACAGAGTATTTCCATTACGCGCATGAGTCATGCAAAAATAACACAACGCAGAGCCTGTATTATATATTCGTAGATTCAATCCCCGCATCGAAATTCGCAAAACAAACATGTCCTCTTTACTTCCCTTCTTCGAGACACTTTGCGAAATTTTGCAGTCACTCTTTCGTATTCTATATACACAACAAAGAGAGAGAGAGAAAGAGAGAGCTGTCATGTGTCATTCTCTGCACAGCAGAACACAAAGTATATCGAGAGGAGAGAACACGGGCCTGTGTGTCTGTGTATATCAATAAATGTGTACACGCACTATCGCAAAGAGGAGAGGGGACACGCGAAATATCGAGAGGAAACATTGTAAATAACCTTTTGACTTACCCAGATTAGCGAGAGGCCAGACGTAAAAACAACTGGGGCTACTCGGCCATACTGATACGACTCGCTCTTTTTGGGCCGCGTTCCGTTGTTCCGGTGTCTCGCTTGTGGCGCTCACCTGCGGGCGGAGATTTTGACGAACGCGCGAACGGCTGTTTTCACGGGAAGCGGGAAATTTAAAAATAAAAATTGTGAGATTATTTGTGAACGCAATGTTTTTAGGTACATAGAATATACTAACAACGTTAAATTTACCTTTTCTTTGCTGCCAACTTGTAGACAATTGGCTATTTCCTCTGACTCAAAAAGTTACAAGCTATATTACGCGGAAGTTAGCGGGACATACCATTCGTCAACAAGATTCTTGCGAAAAAAATATTTAAAAGTGCGCTTCCACATCCTGTAAGTTTATGGTTAGATCAGATCAGTCAATTGTTTCAACAGGCTTGGTAAAAATATAATTTTTTCTTCAGGGTTTTCTCCAGGATCCCGTTGACGAATGCTATCGAGCTTACTTCCACGCAAAGGCATCAGTGACAAAAGTAGCACTATGATTTGTAATTTAAAGGTCAGAAAAGTAGATTTTCTAGAAGTTGGGAGCAAAAAGCCGGTAAGTTTAACATTGTTTAAGATGGTACGTACGTTGTTATATACATATAGTAAAGTCGGTCTATTTTAAAGATTATAATTTTTATTGGAAAATTATATATAAGTAAACAAGTATTTGTACGTTTTACAATTTTTGCCAAAACGCTTGTTAACAAAAATTAAGTAAAAGTAAACGTTTGTAGGTATGTTTTTTTTTTTTTTGTAGTTCAGGCTTTTAGTACGAAAGTTTATATGCATCATTGTTATAGTGAAAATACCACTTGATGTAATCACAGATCTTATAATATTGAAAAAAGCAGAGGGTTGTTAAAATCCTTTAAAAAAGACTAATAATATCATTATTACCGATATGAAGGTTAAACTTCATAGCACTAATATCATGTCTTTACAACTGCACTATTAAATGCTCAAGGTATTTATAAGATTATAGCTTAGCAGCCTGCTGCATTCTTGAAACGAGCGCTGATGTCTTTCCAGTTAGCAATGTCAAAGATTGCCTTCACGTAATCTGGTCGAACATTTTTGTACTGCAAGTAGTAAGCGTGTTCCCAAACATCAATACCAAACAGAGGAATCAGGCCTGTAGTCGCCTGCAGGGGATCCTGGTTAGCGCAGGTCGTTATTTGCAGTCTCTTCTCCTTTTGATTGTAGCCAAGCCAGCCCCAGCCTGAACCTTGAATAGCAACTGTGCTTTCGGATAATCTCTTCTTCATTTCCTCTAAGCTTCCAAAGTCCTTCTCAATCTGGCTTACAAGAGCAGCTGTAATCAATAAATAATTTAAGCATTCATGGTGAACTTCTTATTCAATCAACATGTTGGAAAGTGAACAAAAATTTATCTCACCATCTGGTTTACCCCCATTGGGAGAAAGATTCTGCCAGAAGATAGAGTGGTTCAAGTGACCACCGCCATTGAATTTGATAGCTGGAGCCAGTGCAATCTGAGTGTTCACATCCCCCTTGGCACTAGCCTCTTTCAACTTCTCCTCAGCTACGTTGAGATTATTTACGTAAGTGGCATGATGCTTCGAGTGATGAAGCTGCATAATCTCAGCGCAGATGATTGGCTCCAAAGCCCTGTAATCATAAGGCAGGTCTGGCAGCGTATGCTTGGCCCTGACAACAGCCTCCTTGCCTCGGCTAAAAATAGAAACACAAAAATCATTCCATCGAATATGATAAATTTTATAGCAAAACTGTAGGTTAGAAATTACATAACAATCGCCTCAATAAAATAATACGTTTGCCATGAAGAAGCCAATTCACCAAAGAATAAATACTGTTTACTCACATAGCTCCGGTGACGATCGCCCTCTTCGCAGCAAACATATCGTTTCCTGTGGTAGAAAAGATGAAAAATAACTGGTTCACCGGTTTAGAGGATCAGTTTGCCAAATCCTCGTCTCTGGTATTTGATGTTATCGCCGGCTGATCGACACCGTCTCCAGGTTGCAATAAGACTGTAGAAACATTGCAAGGAACGACTTGGAATCGGAGCAACGTCAAGTCACGTGACTCGCGAATTTTCGGCTTGAATTTGACTCGAGCGCGAGAGAACGTACTGTATGGGATTCGGAGAAAAAACCGTAAACATCAACAATAGGTGTCAGTGTATCATCGTCCGCGTTCGACACTACACTGTCGTAAACGACTGAAATTGGGAGGAAATGCAGGAGTGTTTTTCACGTTGAATTGCTGAATTTTTTTTAGGCTGATTGTTGGTTATTCAATTGTTATTTGTTCGCGTTTGTTGCTGCATTATTCTGATAATAATGGATAAAACGGGATCGATCTCAACGCTTGCTCCGAAAACTGCAAATCGACAGTTTTTTCAGTGGGCTGTTAAATGGTTCTACGCGAATGTAACGGAAAATGTGAGTTTCTTTTTTTCATCGGATTGCTGGTGAAGTTTGAAACATGTTTTTCATCTCCTCTAATAAACTTTCGTATGTATATAAATGTCAGTGTTCCACATAGTAAATATTTCAGATCTACTTATAGATGTATACAATGAGGTTATAATATTTCTCTGAAAAATTTGAATATGTATGTATATGAAATTAAGATTTTGATTTATTTAAAATCTTTTGAAATAAGTTATAAAACAAATTATATTTCCCAGTATAAATAATGCCAGTTGCCACAGTCAAACTGATTTTCATAATCAAAGTCATAAAAAATAGGAAATTCGAACAGCCGGACTATAATTAGCATATTTGTTTTTACAGACATCAACAGTGCCGGACATCCCCAGCATAATCTGCCTACTCCAAGCAATTGGCTTCAAACTCCGTGAGTTTGAAAAGGGCGATCAGCTGATCCCGACAAGCGACCCACTAAAAAATGGAAACGTGCGAATAACAATGGAATGCGGCACCTCAAATATGGTAGCTGTTCTCGAGACAGACGACGTCAGTTGCGAGTGTCCGGACAACAACGAAGCTAAGGACGGCTCCTTTTGGAGCATCACCGGAACTGGTCCCATATCATCGAGCATGGTGATGTCTCGTTGCATTGATTTTCAAATATAAATTCATATTATTTTGACTATACCTATAATGATGTGAAAAATCTGTTGTACAGAACAACATAAGCAGAATCGAGGAGACGGGAAGTAACCTGTTGCCCGAAGTGTCGAAAGAAATCACGACAGTCGTGCGCGACGTTGCTCATAAGCTCTTCAAGATGATCAACAACAAGGCCGATATCAATCAGAACACGGATTCGGATATGAACATTCCGGGTTTGTGCGGTAACAACACTATCACGAAGAGCAATGAAATGAATCATGGTCTCATTCGCAGTTACACGGATTATTACGATTCTAATTTTAAGCCCCGAACTAGCGCCAGAGTTACCTCGGTAAGGAATCAATCTATAATCATATTGTATTTTAGAGTCGAACAATTATTTTTTTTTCCCTAAAAATTTAACCATTTTTAACACTTTTTTAGAACTTGCTCAATACAAAGTTCGGCTCGACGCGAAGTGTAATCAAAGACTCCACTAAAGACGTGTCGAAGAAGCCGAAGCTTAATAGACAGGGCACTTACGAGCTCGACGAAAACGAGAGTATCGACGAGCCGCGACCGTCGCCTCCGAAAATCGCGAGTTCACCTGTACTTCATCAGCTATTATGCACCTCACTCGGCCAGATATCTTTGCAGAGCGACGAGGAGCTTGTTGGTTTGGCCGACTACGTTGTCAAGGCTCATCAAATTTTAGATAAGGCCGTCAACTACATCCTTAAAAAACTCCCACCGTCGAACATCAGCCAGTCCTCCATTCCAGGTATAATTAGTATATATTGGTAAACATTAATACTCTTGTACAAATGTTAAAGCCTAGAGACTATAACAATTACATCATTACACGTTAGTCCATATTAAATTTATAAAGAAAAACGATCCTTTCCTTACAGAAGAAAAAGAATTCGTAAAACCAGCGCCACCGCCACTGATGAGCAGCAGCTTCTGCGTGAGTAGCCCTCGAAGCAGTGGCAGCAACATCAGCCTGGCGAATCGAAGCGTGAGCAGCGGAAGCTCGTCCCGGCCGGGCTCGGCGTGTTCGATGCCAGGTAGGATGACGCAGTCGACTATAAGCCGCTCGATTGCTTCGGTGCAGAAGCCTCTGGCCCGGAGAAGTGTCTCTGGTACCTGCACCAATAACAATATGACGAGTAACCTGCCGCCTGTGCGCGACCGCGCGAGCTCACTCAGCGCGACGCAGCGACCCAACCAACTACATCCTTCGCCGAAAAAAGGAGCAGGCCTTACCGGACCTACTAGAAGAAGAAGCGGTACGACTGGAGCCTCGGGCATAGGTAATTATATTTATGGTAGAAGAACAGTATTAGAGGAAAAAACGTTACATTTGACAGAATCGAATAGATTCCATTTTTGTTCTACTTTTATCAAGTTATGCTCCATTTTTTTAAATTTATCTGTAACGTGAATTAATAATGTAAGAAAATTGAATGAATCGCTTGTACAACTAAACGTCAGCTATTTTAAAAATGCAGTATTGAAAACCATGTTATTATTGAATATTTCAGCTCAACGCACGACACCTTCGACCTCGCGACTGCCAGCCAGTAAGTTGGGCTTGACGAAGAGCACCAGCAGTAGCTTGACCGCAGCGCTCACCTCTAAGAACCAGGGTAACACCTCGATAACGGCGCCACGAGCCAATCTCTCATTTATCAAGACTCCTGCTTCTACGACATCCAGACACAGCAGTGGAGGCACCAGCAGCGCTAACACTTCCGTTTCCAAATTTGGCTACTCCGCTGCCAAAAAGTGAGAGAAATTAAAGCTTTGCGCGCTTTTAGTTTGAAAGTTTTTATTTATTGTTTAACTGTATTAGTTTTCACGAATTTGATCGATCGATGTTTCATGAACACTAACCGTAAGTTTTTTTATATCCTAGATAAGTAACTAATTAGCGTGTGTATTTAAGTTCTGAAAGAAAAAATACTGTTGTTATACCGCTTATATTTGGTCATTTCGGAGTCATCTCAGATGCAAATGATACGTTATTTATTAAGCTTGATTATACAGTTTTATTTTTTTAGAGATACGTGTATAACTCGGCCACACATCCATAAGTATTTCCCTTAGCTAAATCAAATCAATGTGACTTTTTTAAATATTAAAGTATCTTCGATATCTGGTGTTGCAAAGTAATACATCAAAGAAATAAATATTTTTATGTAAAAATTCAGTAGTCCTATAATTATTTAATTTAAGCAAATAAGCAAATAAAGCGAATGGAATGTGCCAGAAGCTCGCAAAGCGGGAATCAATTTATTAATGCGAAAGTCGAAGCTCGTCGATAGTTTGAAATTGAAAAGTCCTGGAACCGGATAAAAGCTTGCGCATGCGCAAATTTGCAATATACTTATATATATATGAAAAATCCAACAATGCTTATCAACAATTCGATTTCCAATAATACGTAAAGTTATTCGACTAATCAATACCTTCAATTATGCTGAACACACAAAAATCTCCATGGAAATTTTTCAAAGTCTCGCGACAAGTATATAACCGCGGTTCAATAATAGTAGGTCCTCGGTAAGGTAGAAATCCACGAACCGTCTAAGTAAAACACACATCTTATCAGAAAAAAGTAGGGCTGCTACAGTTGAAGAGGTAGCAGCAGCGGAGCGATTCTCGCATCCGCGTAATATATGTATATACCTACGCACAGACTAGAAAATAGTGAAGTATAAAATTAGAACGCGCGCGACGAGTAGCCGCTTCATCAGGGAGGTCGTCGCGTGCGCATCAGCTTATATATATATATATTTCTCGCAGATGTCTTCCTCCTTCTCTACATCGTCGGCCAGCACAGGCATCAGCAGCAGTACCTAACCGGTAATTGAGGCTAATGCCTCATAATTGCCGCGTCTCTAAGCAGTAATACAGAGTAGGATAGTGCATACATACGACGCGGAGCAGTTTATTCAACAGCATCAGCAGAATAAGGAAAACAGTGCCGTGTGATTATAGATATTGATGGGGCTTCAGTATAGAGGCGATTGATTATACAGCATATAATACACATATCAGCGGGTAGCTGTCCCCGGAACCGGAGTCGTGACCGGTCACGTGCTCGAGCAAGGACCTCCTCCATATCCACCAATCCACCTCATCGCAGGCCAGCATTAAATATATACATATATACACGCAGTCGTCGAGTCAGCCGTCGAGAGAGAGAGGTGAGAGCACAGTGTGTGTATGTGTGTGGGTGTACGGACAGTAGTGTACAGTGGCGGCGATGTCAGCAGCAGCTCGATCGAACGCAAGTCGCGCAGCTACTCTCCGTAGTCGTCCGTTGCCGGACATGTTGCCGCAGGCGTAATATATAATGGCCAGGTTGTCCGAGTTCCTGTAGCAAGCTCCACCGCTTGAATTTTAAAGAGGCGAGTTCTTGTTCCCATCACTGCAATAGTGTATACGTCCAGCTCTCTTTCTGTGCTTATAAGTGTCCGGACGACATACACATACATACATATGTATAGATATATCTATCTATCGAGTGCGCGCGCCACACACGCGCCGCCGCCATCCTCTCGCTGCTGATGCTGGTCTTGTCTTCCCTCGCGCTGCTCCGAAACACACATCGACGCGCCAAAAATTCGCGGCGGCGGCCCTAACGTAATAATACGTGCGTGCTGCTGTGGCGGGGAACGATCGTGTGACCGGTCGTCGAGCGAGCGCGAGTGCGAGAGAGATAGAGTCGGCCGACTCCGATTCATATATATAGAGGGGGAGAGAAAGTGCAAAGTTCTTCGGGTCCCCTGACTACTGGCCACCGCCGCTGTTTCCTCTCTCGCCTCCCCCCCGTATATACACTCTGTATACTTATCCTCTCGCACTTACTCGTCGTCTATATAGTGCGACCCTCCGAGAAAAGGAGCAAGACGCCAAGTATCTGGTCGCTGCTGCTTGCGTGGAATATATTCTCTCTTTCCTCTGGCCGTGTGGGTGGGTGTGTGTGTGCGAGAGAGCACTGACTCGCCGACCACAGAGAGACCCGATACGTGGGTATGCGGCCGAGATTTACACGCATTTCTTCTTGTTCAACTCCATTACCATACTGCCATATTCTAACTTTACTCTACGTTCGTGTGAATTCCTTTGCTAACTAAAACACTTGTACTTACAGGATCATCCATGTGTACCAAAGCAAGGAATTGACAGTGCAAGGAGCGACAGAGAGGTCATCGTACACTAGAAGCTAAAGCCACAGCGATGGCAGAGGACAGCAGCGAAGTCAAGTCCACTGGGCCATCCTCACCGCCGAGTCCCCACAGCAGTGCTGCTTCTGCTCCTGCTTCTACTCCTGCTGCCAGCGTCAGCACTACTGCTACAACTGCTGCTTCTGTCAAAGCAACCAGTCCACGATCGCCCAGACAGGCGCGCCGAGTTAAGTTAACCGACCAGCAGCTGGACAACTTTAGCAAGGATGAGCTGGCAGCCAAGTGGCGCGAGCAGGACTTGTATGTGGAGTGCCTAGAGACACAGACGGCAGCCTTGGAAGGTACTGAGATCACTTGAGCGTGAGATTGTCTCACTACCTACATTTCTTAAAGTTGACTGATTTCATTGAGAAAAGCAAGTTGCCGGCGAGACCTGCTTCTCGCCAGAGACATGCATTGCCAAGAGCCTGCTCTCTTTTATTCTAGAGCGCTTTGTTGATGCTACAAATTATTTGTCTGGTTAGGTACAAGGGTTAACAGTCATTTTCAATTCAATTATATTATACTATGTTTAGCCTATTTCTATTAATTACATTTTCAAGGTGATGTGCTGTGTAAATAACCGTTTGTGCGATGATTCGAAAGTGCTTTTAAAATTGAAAATCTATGTGAAATCAATGGTGATATTCAGTGTTGAGAAATTTAGAATTCCATGGTGCACTAAAATATCATTTTGTAAGATAATTGGTGCATACTTTCTCTTATTTGCATTTCAATTGTGTCAGTGCTAAGATGTAGAATTCTTTCTAGTCTTAATTCTTTGCTACATGCTTTGAGAAAGTGAAAATTAGTGTTATGCAAAGTATTGTATAAGTGAATACTGAAATAACTTCGCCAGAAGCTACTACTGCAAGGCATCTGCAAAATTGCATTAACCATCTGGATCACTGATTTGTTTGGTACAAGCATCTATTCTTTCTCACTATCACAGTTCCTATAAATCTTTTACTTTCACATAAAAAATCTTGTATCCAACTGAACTACCTTGCTAACTCCCATCCTGTCTTTAAGGTTCTTTCATCATTCCTAAACAGAGTCCTATAGTTCCTTTGTGAGAAAGATGTGTCAATTGTGCCAGTACGGATTGAGTATGAGTAAAGCCGTGGAAGAGTAGAAGCATCTCCTGGAACGATCGCCAGTGACAGAATTCTCACAGCACCTCACCATGATGCTACCAGTGTGCTGAAGTGTGCCACCAGTACATATAATCAAAGTATGCGTCAATTAAAGATGTCATTTGTCGGACAATTTAAAATCACTATTTGTATTCCTTTTTTATGTGCGCACATTGAATACATATAGCTCATTATTAAATCTGTTTTATTCCACAATATAAAAATTCTTAGTAATACACAATTTTAATACAAGTCATCTAGATAGTAAAAAAGAGGAAAGCGTTATAGCTTTTTATCTTCTGTCTTTAGGAAATTATCTTTTCTGCATAGTATTTAATATTTGTGAATCATGCATTACAAAAGTTGACAAAATAATGACTTACTTAACCCTTCAAAATGATGTTAAGCATTCACACTTAGCGACTTTTATAGTTCCTTTTTTTATTTATAAAACCAGCACTCTTTTAATTAACTATTTAAAGTAATTTGATTCAATCACTTTTATATATATGTTTTTTTTTCCATTCTTTTTTAAACCAATAAATTATAAAAGCTAAAAACTTGCTGGTATACGATTTTGTCCTGTAGCAACTCTAAATATTATTTTGCAATTGCAGGAGATGTTGCCTCATTGAGGGAATCTGAAGACAAATACAGGCAGCAATATGCAGAGGCATCACATAGGGAAAAAATTTTAGTGAGGAGGCTTGCTTCCAAAGAGCAAGAACTGCAGGAATATGTGGTTAGTAATGTTGACTATAAAACCAGAGATTTTAATTTGAAAATATTCTAAAATATTTTTTTTCAATATTTAGAATCAAATAACTGAAATGAAAGCCACTCATGCACCGTCCGCTGCAGCTCTAAGGACTACTCTTCTTGATCCAGCTGTAAATATACTTATACAAAAATTACGTCAAGAATTAGTTACAACAAAAGCTAAATTGGAGGACACTCAGAATGAATTAAGTGCCTGGAAGTTTACTCCAGACAGGTAAAACTTGCAAACATAATTTTTGTACAACCATTAGTGACATTTGTAATTGTAATAATTTATACATTCTTTTTTTAATGCTTTAGCAATACGGGAAAACGATTAATGGCCAAGTGTAGATTACTATATCAAGAAAATGAAGAATTAGGAAGAATGATATCTAGTGGCAGAATAGCAAAATTAGAAGGAGAACTTGCTCTCCAAAAGAGTTACAGTGAAGAAGTAAAAAAATCGCAATCTGGTGAGTGGTTTTTTGATGAATAATTTCTATTTGTATCCAATGACTAGGTTTTTATATTAAAATATGCTGAACTGTTTTTTCTTTTTCTTTTTATAGAACTGGATGAATTTCTTCAAGATCTTGATGAGGACGTGGAAGGCATGCAAAGTACAATATACTTTTTGCAGCAAGAACTGCGAAAAGCACGAGAGTCTGTTACTTTATTACAACAGGAGAATGCTTCATTAAAATCGGCTACAGGTGAAAACAATTTGACGAATGGCTTATCACCTCATACTCCACCTATCAAAAAGGAAGAACCAGAGGAAAGTGAACCAGCGGAAGTTAAGCTACCAAAAACGGAAGACAGTGATAGGTACAAAGGTGCTAGGACTCCTCCCTTACCACCTGAAACGTCGCCTCCTAGTGAACGTGCGAGTGTTGATAAGCCTGAGAGGACAGAAAATAAAACGCATCAAACCGAACACAATGATGAAAGCTCCAGTGATTCGGCGGCTTTAATCATTAAGGTAGAGAATGAATTGTTAAGTGAGCGCGAGGAAGAGGACGAATCGAGGACTAGTAAAAGGACGTTAAGGACTAAAAGTAATAACAGAAGCAGTGGCAAGACAAATGGGGAGGAAGTGATAACAAGGACAACAAGGGGAAGGGATAGGACAAAGAGGGATAAAAGTGTGCCAGGTAGTGATGACGAAAGGATTCATAAGAAAAAACGTAGAGGGAGCCTTCTATCTCTTGAGTAGAATGAAGGAGAAGAAGAAAGTCTTGTTTTAACTAACGGCGAAATATTACAAAGTGATCCAGAGTGAATTTCATGTTTGTTCATAGCAAATAATTACTAGCAAATATCAAAGCTAACAGAAAAGCTAAATAAATTAAATCATGGGTCAGTTAGATTACAGACAGTTTGTTTGCACTATGGAACAATCTGTAAGAGACAACAAAATTGTTACTTAAACAATATAATGATCTATTTTTCAATTACTCAAATTCATGATATTTATTTTTGACGTTTAATTTGACAAAGAACCTAAATCATTTGTATGGTATGCTGTAAATAAATCCTTTGATTTGACGTCGTCATAGTCTCTTCCATTGTCCACAGTCAAACTTGACTTACAGAACGTTCATCACAGAACTGTTCTCGGCACTAATTAAAATCGGTTCTATACTCTGTATAAATATACATAATTATTAACATAATATAATTAAACATAAGTGTATGAAACAAAATTTGTATATGCTCCAATGGTTCAGTTAAAATTGTACTCTAAACTTGTGTAATATAAAATTGAGGTTTATAGCGAATATAAACTCTTATGTAACGAAAGAAACTATTTGATTTAAATATGGTTTATTATGCAAACAGCGCATGTGGCGTGTTATTAAAGTTTGTGACTACCGAAAAGCAATTCCACCCTTGTAATAATAATTTTTTCACATTAAAAAGAATTGTACAAAGTGTTTAAATTGCTGTTTTATATTGTAACAACATACTAATATATATTTCTTTTATACTGATTTCTCAAGTAAAATTTACTCTTTTAAACATTTCTTTTATGAAAATTTACTTTGTTGTTTGAACTATTTAGAAAAAATTATAATAATAAAAGAATACAGACAATCAATTTTTTTTTAAATGCAATTGTAAATCAAAGTAAGATGTTTATAGATTTTTAATATAAAAATATAAATTATGTGTTTCCTGAAAGTTTTATCTTATGAAATTGAAGAGGTCATCTCGGTTATTATTTTACTGATTCACATCGTATGTATTTTATTTGCAAGACTCGAAACAATAAAAAGAACTATTTTTCATTGTCTCTCTCATATCTTTTTCAATAAGATGATTTTGTTTATTTCTATAATTTTGTAATATTTTGACATAACATAACGCAGATAATTTCCTTTAATTTAATATTATTTGGGGTAATTTCATAGTAATTTCTGATTCAAATATACAACCAAAACAATTATCTTTGTGAATTTCGAGTCAATATTTATTTATTTGTATTTTGTAATAACTTTTATTACAATATGTAAGGCGTTCCGTATAGGTAATGTATTTTTTTTATTAATATACATACGTTAGTAACTCAAGAAACTTTACACAATTAAGCACATATTATGTACTAATAAGCTTATCCGTCATAACCAATCAATTTAGAGTAAGAAAAACGATAAGCTTATCAAATGATGATAATATTACATGACATTTAACTCTGCGATTTTTATTTTTGGTTGTGCAGTGTTTCATCTACCGTGAGTCGATCAACAATCTGTTTCATTATGACTGAGGTTATTAAAAAAAGTTAATTTATATAATATATGTATTATAATAACAATTTACTCGTTCAACTTCATGAAATTTTTACATAATCATAAGCGGAATGTTAATTTTAAATGGTGAAAAGGAAACATATTTTTACGCGAAATAAAAACGCGATCGATATATTTAATTCAGAAAAACTAGCTTGTATGATACAAGACGTTACTACCAAAGCTATCATAATAAATTATTAGATTGCTGAATATTTATTTTGGAAAAAAGACATTAAAAAATCTAAATTATTCGGTAATATGATGTCTAGCATACAGATTTTTTATTTTTATACAATATTGAACTTGAATTAAAGTACGCATAGAAATCAATTTAAGGTTTATATTTTACGGAGCTTATTACTACACTGCAAGCACTTGCGTGGGTGCTGATGGTTAGACGTAATTCGTCAGTAAATTCTCCGTAAAGCTACTTTGTCTTACAAGATTAGCTACCCTCACATAAGACTGACATAGTAGGTGGCCATAAGTAAAAAGAATTTTAATTTCGAACTAGTTAAAAACTAAAGTTAATTTGCAAAAGCTTTTATCGAATAATTAATATAACAAAACGTGCGACACACTATATATAAAACAGCATTACCCGCATCAGCGAGATAATTCATAAACTTGTACATCAATCAAGCTTAATAAATAATATCTCGTTGCAGTGCAAAAGCGAAAAGTTGTGGGGCGGTCGCTTCGTAAAAGGCATCGATCCGACGTTGAACAAGATCAATGCATCTATCCAAATAGATAAACGAATGTACGAGGAAGACATCCAGGTCAGCTTTTATTTTTACGCTTTATTGCTATATAATATATTAACAAAACAAAATACAACCGTAATAATATAATACTTTTATACTGCATATATACACGAAAAGAATATTTTTTCATTATATTCACAAGTATGCTTACAGGCGAGTATCGCTTATGCAGAAGCTTTGAATAAAGCAAAGTTATTGACAGACATCGAGAATGAGCTTATAGAAAATGGGTTGAAGCATGTAAGTATCAGTACCAACATCATACTTTTTTTTATATTATGCGTTTTTAAATTGTGTTGTATGAATTGAAAAGTATATATATATGCAATTCAATATCTAATGTCGTGATGCAGATTCAAACCGAATGGGAGAACAATGATTTTGCTCTGACACCCGACGACGAAGACATTCATACAGCTGTGGAACGAAGGCTCACAGTATGAAACGAAAACAATAATTTTTAAAACACAAAATTTTAATTGTACTTTTTAAATTTAAACTAGTCTAGTTTTTCATAAGTATTCATATATATTATAATGTAATGATTGTGAGTCAACATTTGCTATAAATGACAGGAGCTAATTGGGGACACAGCGCGAAAACTACACACCGGAAGAAGTCGCAATGACCAATGCATCACCGACACGAAGCTCTGGCTTCGAAAATCCATTGATTATTTGATCGAGACGTTAGTCGATGTTATACAGGTACATTATTGTTTATAAATCGCACATCAATTTAAAGAATCTATTCTAATCGATCTGGGAGGAACTAACCAATTACTCGCAATTGCGAAGGTAATGACACTTCGCGCCAAAGAGAACATTAACGTAATAATGCCTGGCTACACGCACTTGCAACGCGCTCAACCAATTCGATGGAGTCATTGGCTTCTCAGGCAAGTTATGTATACGATATTTTAAAGTAGACACAGGAAAAAAAAATTATTATTTTTGAAAATTCAGTTATGCCTGGAGCTTGAAAAACGACTCGGACAAGTTGAAGCAGATGCGGGAGAACATGAACGTTATGCCGCTGGGCAGCGGAGCTTTAGCTGGAAATCCGTTTGACATCGATCGCAAAGCTCTCGCCGCAAGTCTCGGCTTCGACGGAGTCACGGAAAATAGCATGCACGCCGTGGGAGATCGCGATTTCATCGGTAATCTTTTTTTGTTTGTCATCCGAATTTGATAAGAGAATAAGCCGCGTATTTTTTTTTTGCTTCGTTTCCTTGTCAGGCGTGAGTTTTATTCTAATTTACTTCGTGCACGAGTGTTTGCGTATAAATTTAAACAATCTTATCGCTTCATTTAAGTTATTATTACAATTCGTATTTTTTCAAGAAAATAATATTACTGCGAGTTTGTGAGTTTATAATTTGAATTTATCGGTCGACTCAGCTGATTTTTTATATTGGACTTCTTTGACTTCGATGCATCTCAGTCGGTTCGCCGAGGATGTAATAATCTACAGCAGCCAAGAGTTCGATTTCTTGAAAATATCCGATAGCTTTTCAACCGGCAGCAGTCTTATGCCCCACAAACGAAACCCCGACAGCATGGAACTGATTAGAGGAAAATCTGGTACGATACTTGGCAAGGTATGACGATTCTTTGTTTTTTTTTATGTATGCGTATGTATGCTAGTTAACAGTTCACAGTGGACTTGTAGATTTGATCTTTAAATATACATTTAAATGCACGCAATAATTACAATAATTTATTGAGTAACGGAGAACACATTTAAAAAAAGAATTCTATAATGAGAAATAACAATTAATAAAAGAGGAAGTTGAAACAACGGTTTCTACCTAAAACGTACAGGTATCATAGGTAAGATTCATTCAAAATTTATATTGTTAGGCCGAAAAATTGAATCTTTTTATCTGATCCTCTTTGACACATAAAATGTATAAAAAATAGAATATTTTTACACTTATAGTAATTATACAAAAATAAAAACATTTCTTTTATACATACATTGACATCGTTCTTTAAAAAAAATAGTTAAATTATAATAAATCAAGGTAAAAAAAACACCTCCAAAGTATTAAACATTTAAAAATATTGTAAAAGTGTGTAGGATTTCTGACAACCCTCAAAGGAATTCCTTCGACTTACAATAAGGATCTTCAAGAGGACAAGGAGGCACTATTTAATGCTTATGACACTGTGACAGATTTGCTCGTCGTTGTTCGGGAAACCATAAAAACTGTACAAGTGAATTCCGATAAATGTCGAGCAGCTTTGACGCTAAATATGCTAGCAACTGATCTGGCTTACTATCTCGTGCGGAAAGGGGTAAGATATAAAAACTTCTTAAGTTTATTGATGTATAGAATAACTTGTACTTCTGATTTGTATATACAACGTGGTTTTTTTTCACAAAATTGTTCGACATCTTCCAACAGATAATTATTATAATGCAAACAACTGCTGTAAAGATCTTTGTTGAATGTTGAAATTATATTTGGATAACGCAAGCTTCGTGTACACCTTGATTTTTCTTTGTAGATTCCATTTCGAAATGCTCATCACATTGTTGGTCAAATAATATGTGCAACCGAGACCGAAAATATTCCAATTGAAGAATTTCCAGTTTTGAAATTGAAAAGCTTTTCGTGAGTTTATAAAATTAATAGCCGAAGATTCGAATTCTTTATTATAAATTTCCATATAACTATTTTATATTTTATAGACCCGTTTTCGATGAGGATGTCAAAAATATTTGGAATTTCGAAAGCAGTGTAGAACAATACAGGACTTGTGGTGGTACAAGTTTAGCAGCAGTACAACAACAAATCGACACTCTCAATGGTTGGTTGTCACAAAGTAAATTGAAGCAACAATTATAATAAACGTGTTAAATGATAATCCAAAATTGTGAAATCAATTCATTGACAGCTTGCAGCTGATTACAATTTTTTGCATATCACTTAGGTTTATTGTAAATTTCGTTACATCTTATATCATTCACTTCTTCGGTATACAAAATTAGTTTTATAATGATATTTCTCTTTCGACTTAACTGAAAATACTATTATTTTCATGACTTGGTCTTTGTTCTGTCAATCAGGAAACGAATAAAGACGTTTTTATCGATAGATTTACAAGCTATATTTTTGAAGAAGGCCAATGATATGTAAAAATACATGTATTATTTCTATATACAATACTCTAGTATAAGCGCAGTAACCAAGATATACACATACTATACATATAATTACAAGTGAGATTTAATCAAACACTTAAAGATCTCTTTTTGACCATTATGGGACAAAATTATGTCAGTTAGTCAAAGACTTGACATTGAACACTACATTTTATGCTGTGAAATAAAAATTTTTGACCCTATTCTTTTCTTTATAATTTTTTCAACATTTTGACGGGAATCGAACTAGAATGTTTTATCTATTTCTACATCAAGACTAATAAGTTTTTTTTTAATAAAAATAGTTAATTACATTGGGACATAATTTTTTCATATGATTATCGGTAACACTTAGACACAAATGCACCCAATGTACGACAAAGGAACTGCAATTTAAGTGAAAATAAAAAAAATTTCTCAGAACCATTAGAAATTTAACCTACACCAAAAAATTGTTCAACAGAACAAATTCCTTGTTAAATTTTAGCTTAACAAGAACATACAAACATCTTGATGTTTATTTAATCGAAGTCTCTAAATAGGTCAGATTAATCTACCATAAAACGTTCAGCATTAAATTATTTAAAAATATCTTTTCCATACATTATTATTTAGTAAATACATACTAATAAATTCATATATATATATCTTATAAATGTATACATCATATACATATACATTTATATATCGTCGCTCCTAACGAAAACTAATACATTTCAAAAAAGACCTATTTTGAATTGGCATTTTAAACACGCCACACTAACTAAAATTCAATGAGGTCCTAATAAACTCGAGTTATCATACCGATGGTACCACAAGTTTGTAAGTCCTTAAATACATTTATATTATTTAAGATCTCTGAAAATGTAGATTTTAAAAAGGCTACTTTTCAAATGTATTAGTTTTCGTTGGGAGTAGCGATATGTTTATACTTTAATCTGCAAGGCACTCCAAATTTATATTACATCTGTATTTTACAAATGTGTGACATTCGGTTCAGAGCATATCATTGATTTATAACCGAGTAGTGCAACACAATAGATATTAGAGTGACAAGATCTTAGTGATGCTCTTAACAATTTGTAACATTGTCAGCTGGAAATAAAAGTCATAACAGTTTCCATGTTTTCAATCATCTGGAACCATATAAACTTTGTAAGAAGTATTTTGCCTTTGTTTCATTCACACAAATAAAATATTCTAAAATTGTATGCATATGGCAGAGCAACAAAATCCCTCGATTCACAATTCAAGACACTTTGCGCCACACATCGAAGAGCAACATCTCACCTCGTCCAACAGTTCATTTCGTGTACAACTCTTGTTTATACATAAAAAAATAAAACAAAAAATAAGATGTTTTTCAACCGCATATGACTGTTTTCTGCATTGTGTGTAAACTTTGGCTTCTCGCTTTAGTAACAGCAAGTTTCACAAGCCTTTGTAGTCGTACATAAATACAATATGTTACAAGAAACACTTATCTATACGAGTGCATGTACATCACCTTTGTTTGCAGAATAACATCAATGATAATGTACATGATCAGCACATGTGCAGATTCATCAATGATTTAATGTTGATACGGTACCTCAACAGCAAGTACCAACCTCATTCAGATTTTTGTTGATGTTGGTATAGTTCTTTCAAATGTTTAAGTTCATCCATTAAAGATTGATTTCTATTTTCCAACACAGCTACACGGTTTTCTAAACACTTAATGTACTCTTTCTTTTTTCTCCTGCATTCTCGCGCTGCTTCTCTGCATAAAACCACGTAAAAAGAAAACCCATTAGTTTCCGTGTATTCATATAGCAAGTAGCAATGCAATGTCCTAATTACCTGTTTTTGAGAAGCCTCATTTCTCGTTTTCGTGCTGCATCTTCAACTACTACGCCATGACCTGTACTTGCTGAAAATTGTGAAAACTGTACTTGATATAAAATTTCCACAAAAGTGATATTTTTGGATCAATATTGAAATCTCAATTTGAAAAATCGACAATTTGCTTGAACATTTCAAATTTTTTTAAAAATCCTATTTAAATTATACAGACCTGGTACAAAAAATTGTGCATCTTGACCTTGGGCATATTGTACAATTGTACCACCCGCTGTTGCTGAGTTACTCATACTTAACGTATGCAATCCAGGTACACCTTCACCCTGAGTTGCTATCTGAATAGTTCCTGCAGGTATGACTGTAAAAAATACACTTTTGAACCCAACCATTGCAGGCTTAAAAACATTGATTAAGCCATATTCAACAGGTTTGATGTTTTGTGCAGAAGATTGAAGTACAGAGAAAGGCAGAGAAAGAGAGAAAAAGAGATTTACAAAATACAGAAGCCCACAAGCAATGATGCCACACCAAGCATATGTTTTCAAATTCACTAATAGTTCAGAATAAATCAAGTACACGAGGGACAGTACCATTTACTTTGATGAACATTGAGCAATATAATCGTTCAACAGAAAAATCAGGATAAGGGTGAGATTGCAGAAGGATCATTACTAAGGATGCCAAGGGTTGTCATAGCAAATAAAAATAACCAACCTGTTTGGTAATGGAGCGAATGGGAAGACACTTCACTGTCCACATTAGAGTCACATTCAGAAGAGGATTCAAGGGGGGGCAACCGACCCTCTGCTGCAACACCGAACCAATTCGTTTCCCGTTTTACTAGATTTATTTCATATTACTATAGACTGACATTATTTTTTTTTCTTTTTCATTCAGAAATATGCAAGAAAATAGAAAATGCGAGTTTGCTTACAATAAAAAAATTGAAAATTAAAAGATTTTAACAAGCTATATGTAAGTGGCAGTTCAGTATCAGTATTGTTTTCCATTGTAGCTATGTGTTTGTATAATATTCTTTGCAGTCAGGTCATACACGAATTTCTTAAACTTCAAGTTCAAACGAGTAATCAATTAGGAGAACGGGAATACAAAAGGGATGTTTGTAAGTTGAGCCTATCCAAATGTCTTATTAAGCTTGGTATGGCATCCTGTCCTTAGCAATAAATCCATTACCATGAACCATATCACCGCTTGCACTATGTCGATACAAGAGCAAAAACTAATAACAAAAAATTATAATCGTATGAACTGACATGCACCGATGGATCACTGTCAAACTTCAAATGGACAAATTGCTCAAGACTCGTATTTTCTTAGAATGTTAATGCATTGAAATTGAAGAGAGTTGGTTAGGAGTAGCACAAAACTCACCCGCTATCTCACCTCCGCCAAGATCATTTAGTATCTTCCTGTAGGACGGTCTTCTGGAGAGCATGTCCCTTCGCTTCTTTGGAGATTCATCGTCACTGTAGCTGTCGTCGCTGTTGTCATCCACGACCTGATAACACAAGTTTTGCTGTTTAAGGCAATGTGTGACCATGCTACTTGGGCATACTCTTGTTTATAATCATCGCATACCTGCAACGTCTGTATGCTTCCTTGAGCTGTCTGAATGACCGAGTTGGGTTTGCTGACAAGAATGACATTTCCCTTGGATAAGGCAACAGGCTGTATATTCGTCGCCGTCTGTATGACTGACTGCTGGTTAGGTTGTATGACCGACTGGACCTGGTAAAAGTTAGAGATCGTATAGTCGAGTGAAGAATACAGAGTAAGCGCACCACTGTCAGAAAAACAATCAAAGAAATGAAAAAACAACAGCAAACCAGCATTATGCAAATATCTGTAAACAGGTGCCTGTAATGCGCGACGCATGCTAAATTTCGTCTATCACAAGTAAATTTATAGGTGAGTAAAAAAAGGTCTAAGTAGAAGAAGAGCATAATAAATGTATATGTAAAGAAGAGCAAAGAGAGCCATGGATACACAGGATCGAATTATCCTGTATACCTGGGCGGCAGCGGCAGAGGGCAGCGTAAGTTGCACAATGCTGGTGGATGCTAGTAGATGATGAGTAGTAGTAGCAGTAGTAGAAGGAGGAGGAGCAGTAGTATTGAGTATTGGTACCGATGTTACGATGGTCGGCGCAGTCTCGCCGCTCTGAGATCCCTGCGACAGTGGGTCCACAGTTGATCCATTTTCCTCGACCATGCTTTCCATAGCCCGGGGACCGCGAGCCCTGCGAAACAGTAGTCCATCATATCGGACATCAGTGTTTATTCTCTACTATACACAAGAGCTTCGCTCTCGCGGCTGGAGAGCTTTTACATAAGCGAGAGTGCAGCAGTCGGTCGCGCACAAAATACACACACACACACACACGAAAGCGAGAGAGAAAGAGAGAGGTGGGCCCCTAAAAATAGCGGCCTATACACTGCGGGTAAACAACAACGACGACTGCTAGGGGTCAGCTACTGCGTCGTCGTCGTCGGCGGCGGCGGCGGCCATATTTCACCCGGGGCGGCTGCTGCTGCTGCAGGTCTCGCAGTATGTGTACACAGCACAGCACAGCACAATATGTTTCTCTCTTTCTCTCTCTTGCTGTACGTAGTGCTGTGCTACTGCTTATTATATGCTGTGGCGATGGTATAAGTATAGAAGACTGCTGCTCTCCGGAGAAGCTCTCCACTGCCGTTGAGAGAGAGAAAGAGTAAGAGAGGGCAGCGGGCGGTGCAGCGGCGGTCTATCAGAGAGAGTGAGAGCCCGGCTGTTATTATTCTCTCCAGCTGGGTACTTACCAGTTACGTATTTCTCGTCAGCGACTTTGCTGCGATCGGAGTGGGCAAACGGGCAGGTACGTAGCAGCCACGTCAAAACTCCAGTGGCTTCGTCACTGGTGGAGCCCACGACCTCCGAGCTGCGCGTCACCAACAAAATGGCCGTCTCTCTCTCTCCCCCCACCTCTACTTCTCATCACATACATATATGTATATATATGATACTGCTATTCTATGTAGCTCTCTCTCTCTCTCTCTCTCTCTCTCTCTCTCTCTCCCCCCCAGGCACACGCACACGTGCACAGTAGTACCAGTAGCCACCCCTATATATATCGCCTATATACTTTTTTCGAGCTCGCGCGCGCGCGCTCGCGCCTGAGCCTTCTACGTCGCTTTATTTATCTTATCTCTGAGCGAAAAATTAGCGCGCGCGCAGATTCTCTCTCCCCCATGTATAAGAGTATGAAGTATACAAAAAGAGAGAGAGGAATCGATGCGCGTTATCGTGAAAAAAAACATACATATGCTGTGTGGGAGATTTGCATGAATGAATCATAAGGCGCGAGAGCGAGAGCAACAAGTTAGGAAGGGGAAAGAGAGAGAGAGCTGGCAGCGCCAAAATCCATACACACACGCGCGCGCGCGCCTTCCAGAATCTTCTGAGAACCTACATATAAAATATTCTTTCGAATTCACGCTGTATAGTTCTATCTCTCTCTCTCTCTCTCTCTCTCTCTCTCTCTTTCCGCACCTAAGAATTATAACATCTCTTTTGCGTGTATATGAAAAATCAATCGATGAAGTATAATACACACGCGCGTTCGATTTGCGCCTTTATAATAAAAG
Organism: Cecidostiba fungosa; assembly: GCA_900474305.1. Lineage (NCBI taxonomy): Eukaryota > Metazoa > Arthropoda > Insecta > Hymenoptera > Pteromalidae > Cecidostiba > Cecidostiba fungosa. Next base: position 109,240 of record UCOJ01000159.1, on the reverse strand, counting down.
TGAATACTTATTAAAACCGATTAAAACACGCGCACGGAGCTGCGCTACTGCTGCGGCTGATGAAAAAGCCGCTGACGTCATCGGCTGATGACGTGAGTCGCGACGAGAAACACGTCTCTTTCTGCGTTGTATATATATTGCGTGCGTGTGTCTCGCTGTGTACCAGTGAGCTATTAGTCTGATCCACTACTGCAGTGAGCGGATTTTCTACTGAGAGGCGCGATGGAAGGAGCAGTTGTTATTTGCCGCGCTTGGAATAATATAATATTTGTCGTACATTTTATATTGTTGAAAATTATAACGAAGCGATAATGATTTTTTTTTCCTCGTAACAAAAGCTTGAGTCGCGGTTATTTTTAGAGACATTTCGATGTATATTATGATGATATGAAACCCCTCTGTGTGTTTTGAAAAAGCCTTCGCGCGCTTCGTGAGAGAGGAAAACAATTTTTCAAGGCTAATTCTGTTTTATTTGTTATAGCGCACGCTGTTTCTTTGCGGAAAGTATATACGTGTTTGTATGTATGTACAATGTATTATGAAGTTTCTTTATATCGGATCGATATTCAGCCGATTAAAAGATGATAAATGAATGCTCGATTATATCTACCTTCTTTATTTTATCTATACGGATGATAGCTACAGACGATGTTTCATACCGTAATATTGTTCAACAAAGTCTTTTTAACATCGAGTTTTATTCAAAGAAAATTAATCATTTTTTTTCCTCAACTATTAATTTCTAACTAATGAACACTCGATGATTACAGGCGAGATTGTGCATCAGTTTGCATACTATATATAAGTTAACTGAGTTTCAAAAAAGGTGAAAAGTAGAATTTTCGAACGTGTAATTATCATAGCCGGAATGACGTAATACTGGCGATATGACGTCAGGCAATTCAAATGATTCACCTCTCTCTCTCTCTCCGCGCGCGTCCGAAGTCGCTTTCAAGGATGCTCATCGGCGAATAAGAATTGACCGAAGCAGATTTTGCACCGCATATATATATCGATCGTTAGGCGGCTTTTTAGCGGCGAAAAATAACCCGATTGTCTTTTCTTATGAGATTAAAAATATTGTCCATGTTTAATAACTTTCTCATCTCTTCGGAAAAATAGAATAATTCGACTCATATCACTCGAGCTTTTATTCAAAATTATTTTACTGATCGTCGTGTTATATGTTTCTAAATGAATTTTTATTCGTTCCATAATCTCATTTTTGGTATAACTTCAGCATTTTAAATGCAGTGCGTATAGATATATATACACGTGAGGATCAATTAAATTGCAGATAGGAAGTCATCCCGGAGTAAAAGTTGCCCAAGTGGTTCGCTGCTGAATACTCCATCCTTATAAACGAAATTACCGCGGACAACTGTTGCAAACACCTTTCCGTAAAGCTTTTCGCCTAAATACGGTGTCAGCTGCAATGCAAACAATAAATTAACGTAAAACATTCGCATCTCAAACCTAATTAAAAAGCGATCAATATTAAGTTTATATAAAGTTGCGTAAGTAGATACGCGCCAAGTTTGGTAAGACTAAACTATAATTGATCGTTCGAAGCATCGATTAAAAAATTAGCATACAAACCTTGTTCCTGTGAAGAATCCCAGACTCTTCAATCTAAAAACAAAAAAGAAAACTCTTACGTAATTCATCCATCACAACAACAAATAAAGAAAAAAACTTATCGACTATAATAAATACCTGAATCCTCATCTCAGGATCCCAGACGACAAAGTCCGCGTCCATACCGACCCTCAATGCTCCCTTTCTCTTTTCCAAACCGCAAAGCTCAGCCGGAGCCGTACTAAGAAGCTTTACAACGTCCTGGTAGCTCAATCCGCGTTTCCTTGCTTCGGTCCAAAAGACCGACAGTCCGAACTGTACCGAAGATATTCCACCCCAAGCCGAGAGGAAATCGCCGACTTGCTTGAGATCAGCTGTACAGGGCGAGTGGTCAGATACGACCATATCCAGTGTACCGTCTTTCAAGGCTGCCCACAGCTTTTCCTATATTTATAGGAGGAGAATTAATCGATACGAAGCTGTGGGATGGGGCGTTGTGTGCGATTTTATTATTTTGTTTGTGTTATACGAGAAATAGTAGTTAAATTAAGTGGCCCTTTGTATACTTATTGGGTTTTATGTGATCTTGACGTTTATTATATAGAAGAGCAGACAATATTAAAATGTAAAGATGATTGGAAAAATAATTAGTTGCAGATTCATCGATTTAAAAAAAAGCATTTCAGGCGCGTTATAGAGAAAATCTAAAAGTATTTCAAATGCAATACCTGCTATAATGATTTTTATTCTAGCCGATGACGTCAAGACTTTGAAAGTTCTGTTTTAAAAAAAGAACAGCGGATAGTTTAAAAGAGGTTTCATTAGGATTTGACTAAAATCATTTAAAAATAATTGGATCAGATTTTAAAAATATTGAAATTTTCTTGTTTAAAATGTAAAATTCTTAACCAGTATTTACAATAATTATGAATAAAAAAAAGTGCGTAATTTACTAACTCTGTTACTTTCATCTCTAATTGGCGGACAGCACTTAAACTGCGTGGCATTCCGTGGGATTTTTTCGGCGGTCAGGTAGAGATAATGATAACAGGTTTCCGCAGTTAGCCGCAATTTATTTTTTTTCGCCTCCCTAACCAAGCCCAAAGCCTCGGCTGCAGATAAGTGTACTACGTGACAACGAACGCTAAAAATCAGACATATATACTTTTTTCATTCGATTTCGAGCATTATTCCACGCATATGTATACTATATTCCTCTCACTTGTAAGTTTTGCTCAGCTTGGCGATCATTGTTATTGCGTTGATTTCCATGATTTCAGGACGGGTTTGCAAGTAGGTATGGTAAACCGACGGGTCTTCTGTGAATCATAATAACTAGTATATACAAATGAGAAAAAAAAATCAATCATTCATTGCTTTTAAAGTTCAATGCAACCGTAAATCATTATAATAGTATGAATACTAAACCATTTGATTTATCGACAGCGTCTTTTAACTCGCATTCCGCGTGAAACTGCAATGAAAATGTTGTTTTTCAAATTGCTTGCATGTATTTTGATTGATCGTTCATGTTGTATGGAATATTTACGGCTAAAACAGTGTTTAAATTTCGCAACTCCGCCAAGGCTTTCTCGACATCCTCCTCGTTGACGTGGGGAAACTCTTCAATGCCACTGGGACACAGGAAGCACTTGAATCCGACGACTCCGGCTTCTACAAGCGGTTTCAAGTCTTTCTAGAAAATCAATAAATGGAAATAAAATAAAATGATGCTTCGATTACTTGTTTGTGGTTTATCGTATTTTATGTCAATTAGATATACCTACCTGGTTTCCTGGTATGACGCCGCCCCAGAATCCTATGTCCACAAACGCTTTTGTTCGAGCCACCTGAGCTTTAGTCTTCAAATTTTCTAGGGTAGTCGTAGGTGGTATGGAGTTCCTTTGAATGGTTATAGTATTATTTTGTATCAAAACCCAATTTTTTTTTTTTAGTTTTCGTTTCATTAGCGTTATATTCTTCCTTTTTCATATTATAAATTAAAAAATTGAAGCGTATATTTTCTGATAACAAATTACTAAAAGGGAAGGAATTAAAACGAAAGACATTTGGCTTAATCTAATTAAGTAATGTATGACATTAATTTAGGAAATGTACGCGCCGGTCTAGCCATACTCTGTACTTATCTACTTAATTACTGTACTATATAAACATATCTAATACGAATGTGTATTAGGAGAAATTTCGAGTTAGAGTACAGTATATCTGAAAATTAATTATTTTCTATGTAATCAAGTATTATTATGTCTTTTATAATATTGTTGCAATTAAATTGAATTTGAAAAATGTTTTATGTCTCCATAAGCCTCAAAAAGTATAGCTCGTATAACCCACTAAAAAAATCCTATCAAAGTCTACATTTATCTTCGTAGATTACATTATCTATAGCAGACTTTATCTAGAACTAAACAAATTGTACGATTTATCAGCATATAGAGCTATACGTACAGTGGCATGTCAACAATGGTAGTAACGCCTCCGGCAGCAGCGGCTTTCGTAGCCGTCCAAAAACCTTCCCACTCGCTTCGGCCAGGTTCATTCACGTGCACGTGAGAATCGACTATTCCAGGCATCAAGATCAACTTTCCAAAATCTTCGTATTGGACGTTCGAATGTTGCTATTAATATTCGTAAAAAAATACATCAAAACGTCACATTATTAGCTTTACAATAAGTCGTTGTCAGTTACTTACTCCAAGTTTTTCGTTGATTTCGTTGTCATTGGCGCAAGGATAGATCGCTTCGATTTTTCCATTTTTCACCAATATAACAGCGGGTTTGACACCGTCAGGAAGAACAGTTTGTTTTGATACGAATAATTTTGCACCAGATGTATTCATTTTGCATGAATTTATTTAGTAAAACTTTCAGACAAAATATAGTGGAGTGACACCGAACAACAAGTTTGTTAAGACTGATTATATAGCCGCTACACAACTTGCCTTATCACTTCATTTAAAGATTAATGCCAATCATTTTTTGATAAAAAGACGAAATATTGTATATAATATTCGTAGAGCGAATGAGGATTGCATATACATACGTATGTTGCATACATAGGAGTCACATAACGAGATACGAAGCAAATTTTAGATGGCGTAATCGCGCAATAGAGCAGATTGTGTGAGATGACAAGTTTAAAATAACGCGCGACTATCTTGCAGATGCTGCTCATGTGCCTTCCAAAGTTTTTTTGCGGGTATTACTATGTCTTGCCAGAATTATAAGGGGTCCGCCTGTTGCTTGATCTATTTATAGAATATTGTAAAAGAGCGTTGAAGCTTTCTGTTAAAAAGTGATGGAGCTTTTGTTATACGCCTCATAATTTATAATTATGTATTGAAAAAGTGTTCTTTTAAATTTTAGCGGTAAACTTGATTAAAACTTTTTTGAGTATTTCGAAATATTGTATTTATTACAAGGTGACCAAACATTTTGGAGCACTATCACATTTTTATATGTATTTTTTGTCCTTACACATAAGTTAATGAAATATATGAAAATGGAGTACAAGAAGGTACATCATGATCCTAAAAATATAGTATATTATACACCAAGGGGGAGAAGGAGACCTTTTGCTCCTGCTTGTGAATCAGCAGTACGAGGCGAAGGCGAGCACACGAGCCGAAGCCGAGTACACTAAATAGCTGAAGGTCTCTCCCTCATGGTGCATATACCGTACTTTTTATAACACATGACTGATTTTCGAGTTTTTTGGTCTTAACAAGAGAGGCTAATTGTAGTCGTTTTGTGACTTGACGCAATACTCACTCGCAATATACTCACAGGGCCTCATAAACCACTACTACTAGTACTTGCTGTCTAGCGGTGGCACCATCTATATGAGAATAAGAAATTTAAGAAAATTTTCGTAATTTTACAGATACGGGAGTTAAAACTCTTTTGCTCCCGCTAAATTTTTTTTCTCCCGTTGGTCGAAAAACAGCGACTTTAGTCCCTCTTTTTGGGTCTAAAAAACGCGAAAATCGTGCATGTATTATAAAAAAAATGTTAATGATAATTATGATGAAAATTAATCTTCTTACACAAGTAGCTTTTCCTTTATAAAGTGTATCCAGGAAATTTGGCTTCACTTGGTTTCTGCATATCAACAAGAAAATAAATAGTTCCAGCCAAACCTGAAAAATTTTGATAATAATTTGACAACTTAACATAAATATCATTAATATTTCGGTTTCTACGAGATATTTACCTTCAAACAGTGAAAATGGTGTATCAGCTGGTTTACTCTGATGAACATCATAATCCAAACACCATTCTGTGAACTTGCAAGCTCTGTATAGATGTTTTGGATCCTAAAAATGAATAATTATTTCACTGTATAGAAAAAATAGATAACTTAAAAATTAGTAATCCAATGTTATACCTTGGTCAGTTGATACAAACTAAGAAATGAGTAAGCATTTCCAGCAACTCCATGACAAATTCCACAACCTTTCTTGAGGAGACCTCTTTCCCATATAACTTCTCCACATTGCAATGCTGTATTTAGATACTGATCTTTCTTAAAAATCTAAATTAAAATAAGAATTTAGTTTTTTTTTCTCTTAAATATAAAATAAAATATTTTTAAAAGAAAAATAAGATGTGTACCTCATAAGCTAAACCAAATAACATTGTCATAGATGGTGCCCCATGGCACCAATGGACTAGTTTATCAACAGTACTGCCTATAGATGATGGAAAATTACCAGAAGGGTATTTAAGATTTTCTAACCACTGAAGTGATGGCTCTATTTCAGTTTTTAGTTGCTCTTCTGTTAAAAATTCACGAGCCTGAAATTTAAAACATGATATAAAATAAAGTAATATTTCTTTATGTATAATTAAATGAATTTACCTGCAGCAATAAATACAATATCCCAGCTAAACCATGTGCACCACCAAGATATTCAGAGTCATGCCACATGTACATTAGGGGAGATTCAATGCTGTGAGCTTCTGCATATTTTTTTCCAGAACTTAATATGTAATTGATGACCTAGGAAGATTAAATCGTTTATAAATGAAAAAATAAGGTCAAGTTTCTAAGAATTCATTTTTTAACTTTACCTGTTTGATTAGGTCTTCTTCAATAGGAGGGGGTGACATATGCTTATTAACAAATAAAAGAGCAAATAGATATCCAGCTCTGCCATACAGCATTTCATCTGGTAATCCACTACCGTCTTCATATATAGCATAAGAAGATAAATGTTTTAACCTGTTAATATTTAGATGTGCAGATTAATTTTTTTGGTAACAAATAAACACGAAGGATTTGTGTTACAGTAATTAAACCAACTTTGATATCATATTTTTGGATTCTTCTTTTTCACCAAGCAGATGATTCATCACAGCTCCTAATGCAAGTGGTCCAGCATTTCCAGTTAGAAATGTCACATGCCTTTTACCTCTCAGTCCTTCGATACATTTTCCAATTAGTTCTGCAGCTCTCTATAGTCAATGAATTGTTGAAACACAAATTAATGATTTTTCAATTTTTAAATAATTTGCAATAGAAAATAATTCAAAAGACTCACAGATATGTAACTCTGATCTTCAAAATACTTTCCATAGTGATAGAAAGTATAAGCAACTCCTGGTAATCCAGTATAAATTGATGTATCTTCTCGGCTGTACCACTGTCTCTTATTGTCCTCTAGTCTTTTTAACAATACTTTTGTACCAACACTTAGTTTTCCTCTAAACTCATCAGATATCTATAAAAGTTGTTTATATTTTTAATCATGATTCGAAATAAAATATGACCACTATTTTTTTGCTGTAATTGTTACTTACATCACTTCCATTGATATTAATGACTGAACTTTGTTTTCCTTCTGAATAATCTTCATAGGGATTAGGAAAATGCCTGCTACTCATTTTTACTTGATGAGTATTTATTGAACCTGAAGTCACATTTCAATAATAAAAAAAACTTAGTTATATCTATTATTGTTTTTAATAAATTTAAATTTGTGTTAGCAACATGTAAAAAAAATAAAACACAAACACAACGAATCAAGCAATTACAGAAATTATTTCTATAACACTTGTTATAACTAAAATTAAAATCTAAATAAAAATAGTATGGGGCAGAAAACAGGTTGTTATTACACTTTTCTTCATAGTCTTAATATCATTATCAACATATTGATCTGAGCTAGGTGACACCCAATTACTAAAGAACCATCATTAGTATTAGTTATGCTAGCAGGCAATAAACACTGCACTATAATGCCATATTTTAATATTTACTGTACTCCGTGTAAGACCCTTACTGAATTTTAGTATGTATGCTTTTGTTGATGCATACAAAGTTAAAACCGGGCTGATGGGTATCACAACTGCCAAAGAGGCAACATTTACAATAACTCTTTTTCTTCGGAATACCATCTGTGGCAAAATAATATAACACATGTTGGTTGTTACAACAAATGTTGCAATGAATAATAATTAAATGACAACCCCCTAGACAATAATATAACCTATTTTATGCACTAGAGTCATTTTGGAACACAAGTAACTTCAACAACGAATTTTCATGAAGCAAATGTATTTTAAACAAAACTGTCCTGTAAAAAGTAATAATATCTCTCAGTAAAGCGACCACAGAAAGTTGATCAACGCACATATTATACAAATGACGAAAACAAACGCTATTGCCGGTATTTTTATATTAGGTATACTTTTCTCGATTTATTTATAGTTATTACATGTCATTTACTACTTACCTAAATCAAGTTTCGACTTATTTTATCGAATCAAATTTAGTATAATTTAAGTGTAAGTATTATTTGTCTTTTTGTATTGTACTGTTTATATTTCCGTTTTGGTGCAAACTATAGTACGGCTGAAAATGAGTAGGATACATCTTGTATACATATATTATATACCTATATAGTTACAGTACATACAGTATACCTTAAACATGCAGAATATATAGGTATAGAATGCGCAGATAACACGATAGCAGGCCAATGCCGCGCTATTATAACTTTCAAAAGTATACTTTTATGACGTTTTGTCAACATAACCTAAAAAGAAAACATTGTACAGTTGTCTGTACACATACAGTGATGACTAATAAATCGGTTCAGTACTGTTAAATATGATCAAGCGGCTGTCAGATTACAACATGTCATTTGTGAATTCTTGATAAATTTTAAAGCTTTGTGCTTGTTAGACGGTAAAATATGGATCAAACGCTAGAAGCTGCGTTAGATGCATCTAGAAGAGCAGTAGATTTCGACAAGAATGAGCAGTATAAGCAAGCCATCTATTACTATGGGATTGCTGTTAAACTTTTGAAAAATTTGTCTAACGTTCCTGCTTTGGCTGAAAAGTATTCCGAGTACCAAGATCGAATAGGCGAATTACAAACAATAAGTGAGTGGCCCATATATTATTTTTCTTCTAAAAGGAATTGTTAAAACTTAATTTTTTCTGAGTTTTCAGTTTTAGAAGAAGAAAATAAGAAACACGAATCTGAAACTCCCCCTGAAAGCGAATTGCAAAGATGTAAATTTTTACTCAACCAAGCTCTTGATGCTGACGAAGCAGGTTTTAAGGAAGAGGCTATAAAGTTGTACACCAATGCTGCAGAACTTGGACTAAAAGCCGTAAGTTTATGCATTCAAAGATTACTTGCATTTTCTAAACTAAATTGGTTTTTTTTAGAAAGCTACGAGTAATGAAAAACAAAAAATAACAAATCTTGTACGTCATGCTTTGGACAGAGCTGAGTCTTTGAAAGGTATTAAAAAGAATCAAACTGAAACTGTCCTTCCTAATTTGCCATCAGTTCCTGAAACGGATCTTCCAATAGATAATACGTCATCTGTAACTCCATTGTCTTCTAATTCAGGTATGTAGCAGATACAGTTTCAAGTAGATCATTATTATATTTTTTTTTTTAATCACTTTGTTAAATTTTAGTTACAAAACCAGCAAGACCTGCTTTACACAGAGGCAGTAGTGTTCATCTAAAAGTTACAGGTGGAAGTGCTAGCTATACAGAAGAAGAAAAAAGAGTTCTGTTACACAGTTCTCATATTAATGATAACGAATTTGTGCCTTTTATGAATGTTGATTTATCTGAAAGATTTCAATATGCCATCCCATTCACTGACAAAGATGGTTTCTTAGAACTTTCACCAAAACAAAAACCAGATTTTGCTAAATGGTGTCGTCCAGAAGAATTATTTGCAGAACCAAAAATGGTAATGGGTCATGTAGTTGACTATTATAGCATAAAACAAACAGTAAGTAAACTTAAATTTTTCAACTATGTGGTTTAAAATCTAATAATGTTTGACTGTAAATTTGATATTTGAATAAAATGAACTGCTTTTCATTGTTTGTTTAGGTAGTATCCGATTGCTCACTTGTTGCTTCTTTAGCAGTAAGTGCTCAGTATGAAAAGAAATTTGGTCGAAGACTTATTACCTCTATAATTTATCCTAGAAATAAAAATAAGGAACCAATCTACAATCCTTTTGGTAAGATAAAAAACAAATTTATTTAACTTTTTGTTAAGAATAACAAACTTATGTCTGTTATCAGGAAAGTATATGATAAAACTGCACATTAATGGTGTACCAAGAAAGGTTGTGATAGATGATTATTTGCCAGTAAGCCATCAAAATCAATTACTTTGCTCATACTCAAGCAATCGAGGAGAGCTTTGGATATCATTGATAGAAAAGGCATATATGAAAGTGATGGGAGGGTATGATTTTCCTGGATCCAATAGTGTAGGTATTGTAATAATATTAGATACAAATACAAACAAAGAATATAAATAAAAAATTTATATTTTAGAATATTGATTTGCATGCCCTTACTGGATGGATACCGGAGAGATGGGCAATAAGGCCTAACGAACCAGATTTTAATAGAGATAATTTATTTGATACTTTACTTTTAAGATTGCACAAAGGAGATGTTCTAGTCACAGTAGCTACAGGAGATCTTTCTGATGCTGATGCAGATCGAACTGGTCTTGTTCCTACTCATGCTTATGCTGTGTTGGATGTCAGAAAAATTGATGTTAGTATAATTTGACGAATTTCGTTAATACATTTTTTTATTGACTTTGAATTTAGTCATTGTTTTTACTTTAGGGAGAAAGATTATTGCAACTGAAAAATCCATGGTCCCATTTGAGATGGCGCGGAAATTTTTCCGAGCTTGACACAAAGCATTGGACACCCTCTTTAAGAGAAGTTTTGAATTATGATCCAGATTCTGCATCTCAGTTTGATAATGGTATATTTTGGATTGATTTTGAGAGCATATGTCACTTCTTTGATGTTTTCTACTTCAATTGGAATCCTGGCTTATTTAATTACACTTATTGCATTCACCAGTAGGTTCATTTTTTATATAATGATTTAATTTGTAAAAAGAAGCACCTAAACATTTTTTCTATCAGGATGTGGAAAGCTGGAAGTGGACCAGTGAAAGATAGCTACACCATTGGTGATAATCCACAATTTTCATTGGAAGTACAACCAGATGTAACCGGTGCTGTTTGGATTCTATTGACTAGACATATAACTGATATTGCCGATTTTAGACAGAATCAAGAATATATAACGGTGCTTGTGTATAAAAACGATGGAAAACGCGTCTATTACCCACGTAAGTATTTTTTTAAATTTAAATATGAAATTAAAAAGTAAGTGTATGTATCTTTTCATAAATATTAGAAAATTAAATATTTGTTCAAACAGTTCCGATATGAAAAACAAAAAATACATGAATATTCATGCAGTCTGACCATTTATAGCGCGTTACTACTTGTTTTGTCGGAGCGTACGAACGAATTTTACTACAGTAGTATTCTAGACAATAACTATTTAATAAGTATAATAAAAGTATACTATCAAGCTAGTTATTTTGTAAATAACCAATTTTTGTATTTACGAATTAACCAGTTACCTAAATTACTTTTAACTTTTAATTTAGTTGTTTAAAAAAAAACTGCATTTATATTTTTTTTCCGAGAGTCGTACATTCGCAGTTTTACCAATAATTTAGGAATAAATTTGATCGATAATGTAAAAAACGTTATCAGTACATTAATCGAAATTTAGTCGACTTTTTCGATTCGGTATAGTAAAATAATCGTGAAGAAATAGCGTGAATGCCATTTACTGCATTTAGCCAATTCTCGTATTTGATAAATTTAAACTTTAACGTTCGAGGTAATATTGTTTATAATTTTTCTTGAATTTATTTCCATGTTAACCATACTTTTGACCTAAAAATAAATAATTTTATCGCGTATCATTGTTGTAACAAGTGCATAATATACAGTATAATGCAAATAAGTACGCGTCGTTCTGCCGATGTTTTTATTTTTCCAACAACAATACAATAAAATGCGTTATTTACGAAAAATCTATAACAATCAATAATATTATTGTTATAGTGTCGGCAAAGAAGGTCTCCTTTTTTTAATTTCATGGCTTCTCCTTATATTTTAGCCATATAACCTTACCACCTTTTGAGCAATCTTTCTAATTAATAAATTTATTTTTTTACAATGACTCGACTTGTAGAAACTATCCCGTAAAGACTTTAAATAATAACGGATATACTCTGTACATACTTCAATTTCATAGATAAATATTTTGTCGTCATTTATTTTATTACTATACGCATAATAAAATGATAAACATTTTTGTTGTAGACGAACCACCGCCTTACATCGACGGCGTTCGAATAAACAGTCCACATTATTTGTGCAAAATCAAGCTTGGTCAGAATCCGGATAGACGCTATACACTTGTGATATCTCAATACGAAAAAACGACTACTATTTATTACACGCTTCGAGCCTACGGGACTTCCCCGTTCACGCTTCGGAAGATAGCAGAGCCCTACAAATTCGAAAAAGAAGTACGTGAAATATTCTCCTTTTCAATCATTATTTCTATAGCGACTTACTTTATCACTAAAATAGCTTCGAAGCATAAGGAGAATGCTGGAAAAGCTATTTATAAGTATGAGTCATGCAATTGGACAAGTTGAGATTGGTTCAAGGTGAAATATGCTATGAGTCATCTCCATACAGCGACTTGTGCAAAATGAACGAACACTTTATTTTGCAAGAGTGCTCTAGGTATCCGGATAGCTCGGATTTTTCATTTAGTAAAATCGATGACTTTTTTTTCGACAACAGATTACAGATGGCCAATGGAAGGGAATAAGTGCAGGTGGCTGTGCAAACCACCCTGCGACTTACGCCCACAATCCCAGGTATCAGTTGGTCGTCGAGAGTTCGAACAACAACAATTGGCTGCTCATTATCATGAAAGGTCCGAAACAGTACCAAATTGGCTTCGAGATCCTGACGGTGGTTCTGAACGATCCAGAAGCTCCAGGTGCCTTCAAAAGCAAAAGTTCTGGCCCGTTTAGGTAAGACATAGATACATACGAGCAACTTCATTGCTGGTTTTCATTGAAATTGCATCATTCGCTGCAATGTTTTTTATACTCTACTTTTCAGGTCGGGATTCGTCTATCTGGAATTGGAAGACGTGTCTGCCGGTACTTACAACGTCATCCCTTCGACTTACATGCCAGGACAGGAGGGTCCATTTTTCTTGACTTTCAAGTCGTCTTGCAACATACAACTTAGCCGCCTACAGTAACAAAAGAAAAAAAAACAGCAGAGCTCAAATATACGTTCTCTCAGCACAAACACGCGCGAATGAAGCTATAAAAATCAAATTTTTCTCTCTCTTGTAATTAACGATGTAAATAGACTCGCACGAATTTTTTAACAAGAAAAAAAAACGACAATTTATTCCATTTCCACGCTGAATGAGTTACGTAACATCGTCATCCTCCATCTTGAAAAAATTTGCAAACCTTTTCAAGAAATCGCTGTATCATTATAACGTCATAAAAGCATCAAATCAACTAATACGAAACCATATAACAGATAGGATGAGGCAATGCACGATCTATATCATAATGGCCGGACGAAAAAACGAGAACAAACACGTTCTAGCCTGCATCGGAAAAACTGGACAAGTCTGGACGCCGCGCTAACGGGCAAATTTTAAAAAGTGGACAAGCAAGCTCGCCGACGAATCAGCATCGACTTCCGGTCAGCCGGCGGCACTTTTCCGCACAGGGAGAGACGCCGCTGCCACTGCACACACAGACGCTCTTTGCTCTAGGCACGCAGAGTATCGCGGATCTTCGAGTAGCGAACCCCGCGCATCAAGTACAGTATACATATATATTTATACATATACAAGTGTGTGTGTGTGTGTGAGAGAGAGAGAGAAAGAGCGACGACGATTTCTCATCCGGCGCGGCGCACAGCTTTATGAAATTGACAAAAGCATAGCGCCATATTGCCTGCCTGATCTGTGTTTGGTTGCTGTTGTTGGCGCGTGCTCGACGACTGATTTCCTCAACTAGTTCGCAACAATGGGTGATAACCAGGTGAGTTTTGAAGTCCTCGGCTTCACCGGCGTCGAAACTTAGTCGCGACGACATCGACTCCTCACCGTCCGACGTATTATCTACCCGGCGAGAGTCGTCCCGGTGTTTTATAACCTTCGCGCGTGTTCGCCTTTACACACCGCGACTCTCTACCTATCCCCCTTTTCTAACAATTCTTCGCTCTTTCTCTACCCGCAGGAACAGAAGCCCGACTCCGGCCCTGGCGACGCGAATTCCGAGTACATCAAGCTCAAAGTCGTCGGAAATGTGAGTAGCCTTTTATATATACATCTTTGTTCTCTCGCCGCTGTTTTCGACAACCTGACGCCTGTTCTTACGCTCGCTATCTTTTTTTGTCTCTTTCTCTGCCCCCAAATGCAGGACAGCAACGAAATCCACTTTAGGGTAAAAATGACCACTCAGATGGGCAAGCTCAAGAAGTCCTACAGCGATCGTGTGGTGAGTATACTTATAATGCCTCCACGTGCATGGCCCCTAGACGAGGCGCCGACGACACCTTCGGAGATAACGCGCTTGTTGTGGTAGTTCAGATTGTTGAGAGCGTTCCACGAATCGCTCTAGCGACGTTATTTCCAAGGTCGTCGCCTCGAAAAGGCGGGAAATAACCCGGATGAATCGTTTTTTCTCATGATTTTTTTTCACCTTTTCCTTCCAGGGTGTACCTATGACATCGCTCAGGTTTCTGTTCGATGGCAAGAGGATCAACGACGACGAAACACCAAAGCAGGTAAATTTTCTTGGATTGTGTGGTATGACTTCGTAGGAGTTTTATTCTATAGATACTTAGTAATTTTTACTTGTTGAAAGTTGTTGTCTTTTGTGGATTTGAAGTTTGTAGTGTTTTGTCGTAATTTAACTGCATCACAAGTTCTGGGATGTTTACTGTTATATCAGCTTAACAGATCCAAATAGGACAGTCAAATTTGACTGCCTACTCTTGGTAATCATTTCGCAATGTAACAAACTGAAAAATTAAAGCTTTCCTTGTTATTCAGCATGTGATGTAATGCTATGACTTACAATATGCTAAGCAGTTCAATTCAGAATTTACATTTAAAAGATTTAATTTGCTTACTGCAATTAATAATATATATATCTTCTTTTAAATTATGTACAAAGTTATTAAATTTTCTTTCACGCATCATAATCTTCATTACTTGTATACTTGATGAGATGCTTGTTTATTTCAATACATTTAAAATCTCATTAAGTTTAGCAAATTTTTTTCAACATTTAAATGTATACAATATTTATTTATTTGTTTTATTGATTTTTGAAGTAATAATGCAATTTGAAATAATTTCTTTTTTTCAGCTTGAAATGGAAAATGACGATGTTATTGAAGTATATCAAGAACAAACGGGTGGTTATGCTTGGGAACATCATCCCTGGTCGTCACAGTAAGAACGAGTTAAAGGAGGAAGCCATGTATTCTGGTTTTATTATTTTCTAAAAAGTGAAAGTGGCTGATGTCAAGATAATATGAAAAAGAAAACTTTTCATTGAAGACATTGTATTTAGAAATCTTAATGTAATTTGATTTTCATTTAAGTAATTTGGACGTGGTGTTTTACATTCCCATTGTATACAAAAGGATCATAACCACAGATTTCATAAAACATATATTCATTCATCATTAAAAAAAAAATAGTGAAAAATCAAGTTTCATTTAGAAAATTTTTAACTTCTTTCCACCAATGTACTTGAAATTTTCTGCAAGATCTTCTCTTGGCAATTATACTTTGGTAAAACTATAACAGCAAGTGTAACAGTGGCACCGATTTCAATTGAAACTGTAATAAGTGCACTACGTAGTTCACCAATGTATAGATATCAATGGGAGACTCTTTACTTAAATTAATTAATACTGCGCATTTGTAGATTTAAGTTTAACGAATTATTCAAGAGGTTTGCTTTAAGTAATTAATCATTCGTTATGTTATGAAAGAAGCAGCGAATATTTAACAATGTGAACTAGTTTCAAGTAAAATGTTGCATTCAGATTATAAACGCAATAAATAAAACTAAACTTACCTTTTTCATATTTCTGACAATTTTTTATTATAAATATAAATTGGGCTATATTTTTTACCGATATGTTTAATTTGGACACAGTAGAAGTATGCGGTATTTGACTTTTTGTGATAAATCTCTTTTCATAAAGTGTAAAAATGTTACATTAGAATTTTGTACAATGTAACACTGATATTTGCGTTTTTGTCCAGACTGCGCATAGAATCGCAATTTTATAGTCGCCAAATTAATTTTAGTTTCAAATCAAGTTTAATAATCTTATTCAAACAAAAAACTTTATAACATGTAACTAGAAGCGTTTATTAAATTGTGAAAAATGGACAATGATTTGTTCGTTTTCATTGTCGATTATAGTATAACAGTGTCTGGTGTCAGTACCAAAGTTTTAACAATCATTTATTTACGTTTATACCCAAACATTTAAGTTTTTTTTAAAAAAGGATTATGTATACGTCAGATAGTTTAAGCTAACAGTGTATTAATCTTTGAAAATAGAAGAAAATAAATGCTGGACAAAACAATGTATAAATTTATTCATATTTACTTTAAAGTATTTTTTTAATTTTTGAAGGTGTAGTTATAAAAAACGACAACGAACTTTGGTACGATAGCGTTTTATTTTTTTTTTTTTTACGATTTAAAACAAAATATTACAAGGTATAATTCAATCACTTATATTGAATGATTTAGCAGATCTATCATAAACTTTTTACTGATAAAATATTATATATTTAGAAAAAAAAAACACTTCTAAATAAAAAAAAATCGAGAATAACTTTGTGTAAGTTATGTACAAATTGTTTAATTCGCAATCAGCCGAACGTACAATCTGTCCGGCGGCCTATTGCGCCTATACATATTTACAATCTCGAATTATAAGTCGTAAACGTTCTTTACGAACTTTCATTACGCAAAAATAAAGAGTGTATATTTGTTGGATTTTTTAAATTTATATGTTGAACAATTTGTGTACAGTAAAATTTTTCTTTTACATCATGATGGTATTACATAATTAGTTGTCCGATACGTTTAAATGTCATACGTACACAGCCGTTTCATTTTACTTCTGCAGTGGTCCTTTCTTTTTATCTTTCTTTTTCAAAAATTATATAATTATCAATGATTTCACATATTAAAGTTACATAAATGGCGCTAAGAAAATATATTTTTTGTAAGATTAAATTTTATTAATAACTTTCGAGTTTTTAAACAAAAACAGAAAAAACTTGGGATCCTGCTGAGCAATACTTTATAACATTTTTGATCAGAGTATTTTACTGCAGGTTTAAAGTAAAAAAAAAAAAAAAAAAAAAAAAAAAATTATATTGAGGTCACAACTCTCTTAACAAATAATATGTTTAAGACATCAGTCTGTTCCTTCCAGTATTATAGCAGCATAATCTTTACAAAATATCGTATTGTCTGTACTAAGAGTCAAGTTACTTTACATATTAACCACAAATGAAAAAAGCAAGTACAAATCCATTGCTAAATTGCAAGACAAAAAAAAAACAAAAAATCAACATGCCTAGCAAATGAACCTTACTGTACAAGTTTTGTTTGTTATTTTAAAATGTAAAGTTCAAGCACTATATACTATGTAAGTATTTTAATTAGGATTAAACCTTATGGAGTCTTTAATAAAGGAGTGTTTGATTAAAAACACAAATTCTTCGCTAGACATGAGTTTCAAAGACGTCACTATCAAAATTTCGTCGCGATTAATACTTTCAAATATTATTAAACCTACATATATTATTTTACCTATTGTTTGCCTCAGAATAAATATAATATCTATATGCCGTCAGAGGGGATTTATTAACTTTTAAAGCATTGTGAACATTGGCGAGGCATCGGCCCATAGGGATAGCTCTAAAGTTCAATATATGTCGGATGGATTAGCTTTTGTCATTGTGAAAGGTCACAGCGCATCGCGATGCCAGACCCAGGTTTTCTTCGTATGATCAAATCTGTGAGCTAGCCATTGTTGTTCCAATAGTTGATATCTGTCCTGACTTAGATAAAGAGGCTTTCCGCGTCTGTTTTAAAAAATTTCATAAATTAATATTACATCCAATATTTAATGATGATTTTAATTAACTACACGAACGGCAACAATATATGAACTATCCGGTATAAATTATTTACTATACATACTTTAAATCTCTGTCTTCCTCTTCAAAATCATCCAGGTACAAGGATCCCCACAAACAAGCTCTTCTTCCTCGGATCACAATAACGTATGTTGACGTTACCACTAAAAATATACCCGTTCCACCGCCGCAGTCTATAGAATGCTGCAAAACATTAACAATGAACATTGTAAATTTCAGTGAATAATATTTTACATTGAAAAATTCTTATGTGTATATATACCTGAACAGCTTCACAAATATTTGATTGTTTACAACAATTTTGTTTCAGACAAACAATGGTACCGCATAATAAGCACACGCTTATTTCTTGAGGTACAGAATGGCACTGACGGCACTGTCGTTCGTGATAATACTGGAAAAAACACGTTTCATCAAATTAATAAGTTAGTGCCTTGCTATGATTACACGATGATGTAAATTAAGTATTCTCTTACCGTAAAGATTTTTTCATACTCTCTTGGAAGACTAAGTAATTTTGGCATTTGCCACGATATATGCTGATCAACAATTAAACTTCTAGCAGCAATCTCGCTGTGGCTGACGAAGGCACCAAACTGATCACACCAAAGTCGTGGTACCGAAACCGCAACTTGCTCATTTTGCCAACTCAAAGCTACCGCTGCGTTGAAACAGTTCCAGTCCATACCCTCGGTCACCAATTCCAAATAATAAACAAGTCTTACAAATTCCGTTTCCGGAGAGCGAATCAAAGGTATTGGCTGTTCATATAAATGGTGACGAAGAAGTGTCGCCACTCGCAAGAAAGGCAAGCACAACGTTTGAATCTACAATAAATATTCGAATTGATTATTTGTCCTGGTACCACATGCATAAACGCAACCATGATTTTGATTCTGTATTTCTTTACCTGTTGTTCTATTACGTGGCTCCTTATCCTAGCATGATTTGTAGATGAAGTAGACGTAGCATCGTCATTTCGATAAAGTTCGCTATCACGGAAATAAGTAATCACAGTCCTTAAAATAGTCTCCGACGTGGTCGGAGTTGATTCATCGTTTAACATTCCTCGACCAATGATAGCATTCCTTTCAGCCTGTGTTAAACCACAACTTATTTGCACCACGACTTGGTAGTACAACAAATTATACAATACCTTCACCACAGCTGAAAAATAAGCTGAAAGAAGTTATTGGAAATGTTAAAAAAAATCTATAAAATTATTTGTTAAACTGATAGAATAATGCGAAATTGCTTACTTTGATCTAAATGCAGTGGAAGCAAAAGTATGAACTGTATAAGTAAAGCTGTCGGGTCTCTTAGAAGTAGAGGAACTTCTCCTTCATGTGGCGCTAGCGCTAGTTGCGGAACAGGATCCATCGGTAAGCCTGACAGTTGTTGCCATGTTTGATGGACTGGCCACATAGTTAAAACTCTCGCATGTACCGCTAGCACATGTAGCAGTGCGACTGTTCAAATAATTTTACATTTAGTCGTTTGGGTCATTGAAACTCTTTCAAAATTGATCGAATTCGATATTGAAACTTACCAATGCAATCACGCTTTGGTGTGAGAGGAATCGTCGACGGAGGTGAAACACAGAGTGAACCACCACGTTGAACCAGTTCCACTTCGAAATTAGTGCGTGCAACCGAAGTAACAAAGAGGAACAAGCTTTGATGACTAGGACTCCAGTTCTTTTGTTTGTATTTCAAATAAGTAGAACTTGTCATGTCTTCCATTGCCTTCCCCATTGCCACCGCTAAATTCGATGTAGCCTGTAAACAGCGTTTGGCGCTTGTTGAAAAGTATGTCTTAACTGTGGCAAAACTCGTTAAGCAAACAAAATAATAAAACTTACGGGACTTCGTTGAATTTCTTTTAGGAAATTATTCAGCTCCGAGAGTATTGTTTCAGGTGACGAATGACGAGAACGTACTACCGCTGAACATTCACCTAACTGTGGCGACAATGGGAGAACAGAATTCGCTAGCTGTCGGCACAGAGGACAATTGTATTCGCCTCTATCGACCGCCAGATTTTGTTGCCGTTGTTGCGGGCCTCGAAGAGATTGTAAGTACGATTTCAGGCAGTCTAAGTGCAGGTGATGACCACAAGTTTGAACATGGACACCTCCTTCCCAGCCCAAATTTAACGTAAGCAACCAGGAAAGCTGTAAGTCGAGAAGATTAAACGAATAAGTATTTTTAAGTCGAACATGAGAATTTTGACTAATGATTAGTAATACGTATATTATCAGGATCACTAAAGCGTACCGTATCAAACGACCGATTTAATTCATCTATCCTATAGTCAAAGTGAGCTCCACGAGTATCATCTTTAGGATGACGAATAGGTGGATCCGTGTCTGATGTGGGCAGCACCAAACGTTCTGGCTGTTGCCGTTCGTGTCCGATAACGCTAGTCGCTTGAACTAAGACCACAAGGCCCATTGGCTTGTCCTCACTACTTGGAGTAGTTTGATTACAGATAACACAATCGTACTCCTTCTTACTAGCCATCTTCGTCTGTCCTTCTTCAGAATTCCAATCCATTCCAGATACACCGGCTTCGTCTAAAACACAATTGAAATGTAAATTATTTAATCACAAATTGGTAATAGATTAGTATCATTATAACGAAATATTATTACCCTTACCAGATTCCATAGCCCTTTCCATAAACTGCTTTTGCTTATTAGCAAATTCGGCCATGAGTTTCTGCTGCCTTTCTCTGGCTCGTCTCCGCCTTTCCTCCTTCTCGCGATTCTCCCTCTCCCTCTGCTCGTTTTCGCAGTCTTGCATCCTCGGCCATAATCTGTATCTAGTCTCGATGATGTTTTCTTTGCACATGGGATCAAGATTGGCTATCTTTTTGAGCAACTGTGAGATGAAGAAGGGACCGTCACCAATTCGCGATTCCGGTGCAGGGGTGGAAGTATCCATACTACTGCTCGCTTCGTCAAGTTCTGATGTCGGTTCGGGACTGTAGCTGTCCGGTACTCCCGACAATTGGGAGTGCAATTTCAAGAGCAATGAAATTATGCTTTCACCGACTCTTACCATTTGGGGCTGAGCTGCTCCAGTCTAGTTAAGAAAAATACAACAACGAATATAAATACAAGTTTCTTCTTAAGTTATCCAGACGAATAAAATAGTCAAACTTACTTGTGGATCTCTTCGCCTGAAGTGTTTGTGAGAATTTGACGTCGACGGAACTATTTCAGTTGAAGTTGAACTAGTATTATTTAGCCTTGAGATTATGGAGTTAGCAAAGACCATTTCGTTTCCAGCCATGACTGCAGGACGTACTTCTGCTGGCGGAAGAGCAGGCTGGCTAAGCATTCCATCCGCTGTTTTGGAAAATTACATATTAAGATGTGAATTGATGATGGAAACACAATAATAAAGTAGTACGAAATAATGGTGACATGATTGATTTGTATTTAGTCCATACTAAAAGATGTATTGGAGGATGGGAGACAAATTAATGAACGAATGAGCACATGGTGAATGCAGATTTTGAAGAGAACAAATTTTTCAGTATTTTAAACGTACTGTTTAGTGTAGGACGTGATTCGAGGGCAAATAACGTGGATTCTTCGGTAGATGGTGGCAACGCTCTTGTCATAGGTAATAATTCGTCTTCGCTATCACCACGCGGTATGGCGACTACCCCGTCTTCAGGTGCATAATTCATAGTGTAATCGACTATAAAAGAGTAATAAAAACAAAATCAAACTTAAAACAGTCTTCCAGCCTGCTTGAAAGGCAATTGAGGAAGGCATCATGAACAATGGTACAGTCTTTTAGTCGGAACCATCAGAGAAGGTTAAGGATATTATAATTAAAAAATAAGTTTAGACTAAATACATTGTGGTCTTGCAGTGTGTAGATATTTTCACTTGCAATCTTAGAGAATACGTACCACTAGTTGTTGGTAGAGCTGGAAGAGATGTGGCATTCATATTAATTTCATCGGATACGTCGGTGTTCTCTGCCGATGACGGAAGAGCCAATATTCCACTGGAGCTATCGTCGGCGCTATCGTTTAACATAGCGACTTCAGTCATTTCGCCTTGAATTTCCCATTCAAATTCACCTGCGATAAAATAATTTTTAATTAATTGGAACATTTTAATTTTTTAAATAGAAAAAGATCAAAATAAACATTACTGTCTGAGCTGCTTTGTTCCGGTTCTTGAACTAAGACAACCCGTGGTATGAGGGTCCTCAAATTTTCGGAAAGGTTATTGCTATTGAACCAACCATCCAAGTCCATATCTTTAAATACGCGAGGAGTTCCTCCACTGTTGTATTGACAAACAGGATGCATCTAAAAATATATAAATCGTTAGTGACTACCTTGAAGGAGTTCACGAATTAATTCAGTAGATGAAGTATAGCTTACAGATTTATCAGGAACTTCGGCAGTTACAACTGCCATTTCTAAAAGATATACAGCAAATGCCATAATATGTTCAGATATATTTTTTCCATTGACTGCCTTGTACAGTATAACAAAAATCATTGCGTGAAAAACTTTTGAGCGAAGGACGAGACGTGGATCGTCGTAATCTTCGGATACTGGTGCAGGATGACGGAAGGGAGGCCATGGTGTAGCATTAGCCCTCAGTTGGCCAGATTGCTTTGCGCTAAAATTGGTAAATATCGTATTTAAGAAAATGTAACAAAAAATTTGTAGTAATTTCTTTAAGAATGATTCTTACTATGTGGTGAATCTATCCATCGACACTTGGAAATCCTTTCTCTGTACAGCTCTAAGTAGAACATGCAAAGGGTCAAATAATTCATCCCAAACACGTGGTTTTGGGCCGTACATTCCCTGTTGCATGTTTCCACTAGCTTCTAGATTTGGTGCTCTATAATGTGCCACCTGATGTTGGAAAATAGAATTTATTATCAATACAGAAAAATACAATAATAAGGGATTTATTTTTCTTTTCAAAAGTAACAAACCTCATTTAAAACAGCTTCAAAGTCTCGATTTTGAGTATTACCGCAGCGTTCCGGCATATATTCCATTAGCTGGCTGTGAGTTTTGTCACCCATGCACAGCAGTGTCACCATTTCCAAACGTGACATTTCTACATCTGACAGACCTGTTGAATATTGGAAAATATAATTTCAGCAAGAATTTGTTTACATTTAAAATATGATTGCCATAAAATTGATCCAAGTCTTACCTAGATTAGTTCGTACATTCACTAATGTAGCCAAAAAGGTCAAGCAACTCTCTAGCATTGAAGTATCGTGCTCCCCTTCAAGGTATTCATTCTGGGGAGCATGATAGCGACTAAGACTCATCCATTCTTTAACATGGAACCTAAAAATTCAAAAGTATAATAAGCTTACAAAGTTTACAAAGTATATATGACCAATATTTGTTGTTAATATTACTTCTCAATGATAGTTGACAGGAAAACATCAGGTTGCAATTTGGTGGCACATATTTGCAATAGGTACAGATCAGCATCAACCATTGAATTGCAAAAATTGCATTGAATGTAAGTCATTGCTTGTCCTCTTATTTGCAATCCATTGCGCACCCATAAGTTGTTGAGGATTTCGTAAAACGCGACCTGGAAACATAAAATTAGTCATATCTTTAGAAAAAATTGTTTGATACAACTCATTATTCTATACAACTTTTTATAATGCTTATATGGAATTTTACCCAGTAAATTCATTATGTGATGCTTTAAAGACACTTTTAACGATATTTTTCAACTACAACGGAGTTCCGTTTGCAAATTCCGAGAAAAAAAAATACAATTTCGTTTGCATCATATTTCCAAATGGATTTTCCGCAAGCCTGGTACTTTTGTATTCGTCGCATAATATTCCTCGCGCGATTCCACGATCCGCGTCAATAATTATCTGATTTGCTGCGATAAGGCTCATTTTTACCCGGGAAAAATGCAACAACAATCATCCTCAGGAAAGATAAGCTAATAATATACACTTATGTGCGGAAGTAACGAAAGCGACTACGTTCGAATTTGGCGAAGAAATGGTTTCAAGTTTGCGAAAATCATATGTCGTTGGGAAAAAAATAAAAACTGATTACACTGCGACGTCTTTAATTTCAATTACGCGTATATATAAAATATCGTCTTACGATCGCTATGCAAAAGTCCGTTAGCCGAGTAATCTAACGCGCAAGTATTTTCAACATTCAAATATCAGGGTACAATTAAATGAATATAACGTTTACAATTTTCAAACGATATAAGTCTCAGCCGCAATAACGCTTACATAAAATTGCAATTTCCCAATTCACAAAATAACGAAGGCTCAATGAAAACACCGCCGCTCGCATTATACCTATATTTCCCCCCTGACCGAAAGCGCATAAGAAACGACTATGGGTCACTCTCGACTTTCCTATTATTCGTTACATAATTAGCGTAAGCATAAATCTCTCCGTCTTTCTCCTACACAGTGCAGTATTAGGTATATAGTATTCGTCATCGACACGTAATATTCATCCATTACATGAAAGTGTCTTATAACGAGAGCTACATATATGCGCCTAGAAAACCGTAGCAAAAATATTATAACAGTATCACACAAGTGCATGCGTACCCAAACGCATCAGCAGTATAGCAACATCGAATTGAGCATAAGTATAGCATAAGTGTCCGACTCATCGGCTCAGCCAATCGGCTGCAGAGATCGGCGCGTCAAAACAACCGCCATCAGGCCTGCCCTATCCGGCCGCCTGTGTAGTGTCTTTGCCAGCATAGCGGGGAGACCAAATAACGACGAGCTATATACTGCAGACAAAGACAGAGGGAGAGAAAGAGAGGCCTCAGAAGTTAACGGACGCGGGGGCCACTGGACTCGCTCCATCTCTCTCAACTCTTTCCGCTCCCTCGCATGACAGTATAGTGTAGTCTGCGTATAGTCGTCGAGACGCGCCGCTTCATTCGAGCGAGCGAGCTCGACAGTGGCGGAGGATTTTCCATCGAGAGGTGAGTCCCTCGCGTTGTTGTACACCTATTATAACCTATACCTCTCTATATTTCTTTGTTTACATCTGTACTAATCTCTCGCAGGTTCCATCCGCCCCGGGCTCTCCATGAGATATTAGAAGATTTTATATAGTATTATAATACAAGAAGAAGAAGAAGAAGAAGAAAGTGACAATGGCGAAGCAGCTCTGCTGCATTGTTCTGTGCAGCCTCGCGCTCGCGAGCGTCTCATCGTTCGACATCAGCTTCGGCGACGTGACCGAGGTGCTGAAATTCAGCCGTGAAGTAGTGACAGATGTGCTCGAGTCGTACCACATGATCAAGCCAAAGCGACCGGGTGACGACGAGACTGACTTCCCCTTTGTCAAGAGGATGGAGAAACGACTGATGAATCATATAAGTCTAGTTTCCAAGAAGATCGAAGTTTTCGAAGGTAGACTCGAGCACAGAACGGAAGTTGTGCTTGACGCGATTCTCACCAAAGTGCCCGAACGCGAGATGCTCGAGTCGTCGATGCACGACCTCTGGAAGTATCTCGGACAAGTTGACAATCTCTACCAGAACTTCTTGCACTATGCCCAAGCGCCCCAGAAGTACGAGCAGTACACTATGGAGGATTTTGCCAAAAACGCCGTTAGCTCCAGTCTAAACGCACTACCAGATGTGTTGAAGATGATTCACAGGCTTGTTGTGCCGCCCAACTGGGACGTCGACATCTTCCACAGGAGTATTCTCACGCTTCTTGCCAAAAACATGCAGGTACGGTATATTATTCTTTCTTCCTCTTGTTTGTCTGTATTTCTGCGTTCGGATTGAACGTTGACCCCTTGGATTGGGAAACGGCATGACTGCATCATTCTCTTTCTGCTCTCAAGGTCGACGGGATTTATCTGCGCGGCCGACTATAGCCGATAGACGCACTCGCTTTTATTTTGCGCGTGTATAATATGTATTCCAATCTCTCAAGTTAACAAAGACACACTGTGCGCACGTGCGGACTTGCAATAAATCGGAGCAGTTTAGATCGGACAATATAATGACTCGAGAGGAGACTTGAAACTCAGTATATCCGGCCGATGAGCGCAATGAAAAACGCTTTTCGCTTGCGCAAAACACGTGTGTTTTGTGCATGTCGTTGCGTATACACATGTGCTATATACTAATAACGGGAGTTTCAGAGTCGCCAGTGTATAATAGCTGTCTTTCTTATACTCGCTGCTTTCGAATTTGGACATCCAGGCGATTGTTGATAGGATATTCGCGGAAGGAGTATATACGTCAGCTCTAAAAATAAACGCAGTGTGTCCTTATACTCCTGGAAGAATTCCTACGACGAGTAAATAAATATAATATTCTATACACTCAATACGACCTTCGTGACACGTCAGGAATATAGCTTCCGCGAAAATTGCAGTGACTGATGCACTTATATACACGACCATCAGTCTAACTCCCCCCCTGGATGGCGATGCTCAATCTCTTAATCATCCATGTCTCCCTCGACGATTATACCGGAAGTCGTGCCGAATCTATGCTGTTCGAGATTTCATTGCGAGAAAAGGAAAAAAAGGATTGTTTTTCTGAAGCGTATAAGTACATAGTTACAATCGCGCCGTTGCATAATTAGGCAGACGGATCTCGTTATGCAATTACAGCTAGTTCGATTATTCTGCTTCTTTAAATTTTCGACCGCGTGTACATTGGCAAATGCTTTTCCGAGAAAATACAACTATGAATTATGTTTTCTAGTCGATAAAATAAATCAAGAAGGAGCGAACAATATTTCAAGAACGCAATTTTTTACGACAGCTGTGTTTGCCGAGGCTCACTGTTCTGTGATAATTAAAAGCATCAGTCGTTGGATTCGCGCGCAAGGTCTCACACTTCGTCGCATTCCAGACATCGTCTCTCCTTTTTTTTTTATGCGCACAACTAGAGGAGAGCGTTGCAACATACACACATCCGCGATAACTCTGAGATGTGTTTTCGTCGAGCAGAGGATATGATAAAAACACGATTCCAAGAGATGAATTCTACGTCCAGCATAAGTACATAATACACTGCTGTTATCGGATCCCTCTGTTCCGGAGCACGTGTAAACAAAAGTTCGCCCCGAGTTATGCTCACTCTACGACATATAGTATACTTCTCCTTGTAAATTATTTAGAGATATTTTACGATTTGCATAGCGTAAAAAGTTGCGCAGCAGAGAGTTGCGCATTTATACACTGCTCGAGATGAAAACGAGTCGAGATTTCAAAAGCCCCATTTTGGAGTAAACGACGCAGAACGGGACTGGCACCCAAGAGCGAGAGAAAAAAAGTCTCGATGGAAAAACCGGCAGAGGCGGTACTCTTCTCTCCACATCGAAGAGAAAGAAAAAAGAATCCAAAGATGACGCGTCTCAAGGAGTATACCGAAAAGGAGCAAACAAGAATATATCCATCCAACGCATGTAAATTACAACCTAGTGTATAGAGTGAGTGAGTGAGAGAGAGAGAAGGGCAACGAGAGAGGTGTATACACTGTGAGTGAGAGGGAGGGAGAAAGAGAGACGGAGGTATATAGCTGATGTGTATATAGCATAAAGAGGCATGCGCGCGCGAGAAAGAGAAAGAAAGACAGACGGTATGTGTGTGCGGTGGCGGAGCCAGTCGGCGCTCACGACAGCACCTCGACGGACGTTTCTCTCTTTTCTCGACATCTTGCCAA
The DNA here is from genome assembly GCA_900474305.1 of Cecidostiba fungosa. Lineage (NCBI taxonomy): Eukaryota > Metazoa > Arthropoda > Insecta > Hymenoptera > Pteromalidae > Cecidostiba > Cecidostiba fungosa. The sequence continues at coordinate 81,292 of UCOJ01000159.1, read as the reverse complement.
TATCCTCTCTCTCTCTGTGGCCGAATAAGCTCGGCCGGTCACTGGCCCGATTAGTTTATATTTTTGTTCTACAGTGATTTTTTACAAGTACTTGTAAGTGGCGTCATTCTGTTGTTATCGGTTTTTTTTTTTCATGTATAATACAGCCAGTTCGCGAGTGTTCTTTCACCTGCTGTACGTATTACAATGTGTATACACACAGAAAGGTGTGGGGTTATATGTATAATAACGCGCAGTATACGGAGGAAGAGTCGACTTTACACACAGCCAGCTGATTGTTTTGTGTCGGTCTAAGGTCAAGCTTTTTTTCATCGATTTTACTATTTGTGCATTCCTCGGTGTCCGAAGTTTTTAAAACTTGCGGCTGCTGCTACGACGGCGGTGACTTTCGTCAATTAAACACGAGCCTTTGCTGAATTAGACTTAATGCTTCGGGTAATTGTGCCTTTTTTTTTCTTGCCTGCAACGCGGGTCGACATTAATTTCCGTGAGTTTCTGGGAAAAAATTAATATAACGTTGTGAAAGGATTAAGGACTACTCGTGATATGCTGTAAACTTGATTGAATAATCGGGTCAACGAAGCGATATACATATTCGAATCCTTATAAACTCGCCTCGAAATGCAGTTCAAGAACGACGCGGTGTGTGTGTGTGTTTTTTTTTTTTCACGATTCTAGAGCGCTTTTTCCAAATTGGAACGACGCGTTCATGTGTCCTATACGCGCACGACTCGTTCAATATCTCTCGTGGACTTGTTTGCGCTGACGTCAGGGATTTTACAACGAATCATTATGACATACTTCACGCGCCGATGACATTTTTCTTTTTCACCTGACGTATTCTTTGTCTCGTTTCGAAAAAGCGCGAATTTCCAAAACACTCGCGTGATGCACTGGCTGTACAGCGCAATTAGATGTATAATACCGATGACAATGGAATGACGTTGTCTATCAAAGTTTCTCTAACGAACTGCAGGACATTTAAGTCGGCGATTATGTTTATTTGTGTTTTTCATTTGTCTGCTTTCCGCTAACATGATGATTACTCATTTTAGAAGTGAAATTTCTTGAAAATTAATAAATTGATTGTAGAAACGTATGGAATATTTCTTGCCTCGTAATCATTTCGAGTCGCTCAGTTCTTAGATGACTGTGAAATCCGAGACTCAGCGAAAAACAGAAAAATCAAAAACACAAAAAGATAAACCCAGTCGAATTCTTTCCCGCAGTACACAATCAAAAATCACTCGACCCAACACAATGGGTCTGAAGATCCTTCTGCTCCTATCGCTGAGCGCGATAGCAGCCCAAGCAGCTCGAGCTCGTCCAAAGGAGTTCACTCAGGTAGACAAGTTGCGTCAGACTATCATGCGTATGGACGATGAAAATGAGGAACCACAGTCTAACTCTTGGAAGAAAGACGTTTCCTACTACGACCTTATCAAAAAGTACAAAGAAATCGGCGACGACATGGACAGACAGTTTCCCGAGGACATCGAGCCTCACCTCGAGGTCCTTAACAGTCTCTGGCTTTGGGCTAGAACACAGTCCGAGATGAGAAGCATCGATGGGATCTACATGACGTTCAGACAGATGCAGCAAGATTTACTGGAGAAACAGGAGCCATTGAACATCAAACAGTGGGCGAATTTCGCCAAGACTGTGTTGAGCGATGCGAACGCCTCGATTCCACCGGCACTTGAGAGAATCGCCGATTTTATCGTTAATCAGCTGCTCTTCGTTTCTGCCTATAAGGTACTACACGCGGACGACTATTACAGGGCTTATATAGCGAATTAGGTCTTTGCGATAATCCGAATGTAGACAGCGAAATATTACTGTGATTGATGAAGGTGGATGAGTATAATTTTCTTTCTTTGTTTGGCTTAAACAGGAAGCATCGACGCAGATATGCAACACGCAGCAGTCTCCGCAGCAGCTGCTCTACAATTTGTACAACAAGATCGCTCTGACCGAGATCAAGGGCTACACAATGATGCAGTTCTCGTGGACCCTTCTCAAGCTCTACAATATAGGTGAGAATCGATATACTCGATATATAGGAATTCTATATTGATCGGAGATATTTATACGATGACTGTTTGATGCATTAGGTAACTTCACCGAGGAAATGGAACAGCTGAAGCAACAGTACGCTATCAGAACATCCGAGACGTTGAGGGCTGTCAAAACGGCTATGGTCTTCGCTCCGAGAGAGGTCTGGAAGTGCGATCCCAGCAAGCACAAGCCTGGTTAGTAACAAGACGTGTTGTAGATTATTTTTAGTTTTATAACTATGGATATAAATTACTGATTATCTCGTGTCGTTGCAGAGGTTACCTACACCGAGTTGAAGCAGGTCTTCCAAGGATACATCGTCAACGAGGTGGACATGAACGCCCAGGGAACTTGCAAGGAGAATTGCGCCTACTATAGCTATTCCAAAGTCTACGGATGCTATCAGAATCAATTCTGCTCGACGCAGCGTCGCTGCAACGGCAAACTCATCAACTGCCAGTACGTCGACTCGGATATGTGGGTCTGTCCTTCGGTGAGTCTAACGATCTTTCTCTTAATTACGGCTACTTATAGCGAAAATCGTAAAGACGGCATTATACGCGCTAATGAATCATTAACCACTGGCGAATTCGTTTCAGGATAAGAGCAGCACACGTCGCTACGAGTACATCCAGTACGAGAACGGCCAGACTTTCGGACAGAAGGGAACGTGCAAAAATCCCACGACCAAAGTCGACAGCTGGTGGCGTTGGCTCTTCTGGCACTGCAGCTACTGCGTATGCACGTGCGACGACCACAACTCTAGCTCCGACCGTTACTTCAATTTGCGGGACGTCACCTCGGACGTCGACAATAACAAGTGAGTCATTCAACCAAGACCTTATTTTATATTGTTATTGGCCCTCGTTAGAATTAGATGAAATTAAATTCTCGTTTCCTCTGTGTGTGCGTATAGGGTCGTTACGGGGGTGCGCTTGAAGAAGGAGAACCAGATCATCCACATCCAGATCCAAGAAGGCACGTTACTGCCGCGTGGCAACATCGATGGAAATAGCGTTGCTTGGAAGAAGATTGACAACTATACCATTATCGATGCGAACGTGAGAGCCGGTGTGGACTATCATACGATCATGTGGGAGAAGCGGGCCGTTGACCTCGACGACCTCGACTCACCGGCCGATCACCTTCTGACTGGATTAAGGTTCCGAATTATAGGTACACACTTGAACCTCGAGATTCAGATGACCCCGTTCAACTTCACCACGGGACAGCTGATCAAGGAGAAGAGCCTCTGGCACTCGCACGACACCACCGAGGCCAGTGAAGTTTATGATCTCAACGGCGAGACTCAACAAGCCAAGAAAAGGTAAGTTTCGAGAGACAACTGAATTATTTATCAAGAAGTTCAAGAGTTAGAAACAGTCTATTAAAAATAACGATTGAAATTTCATTACAGGACTGAACTGAAACTTAACAAGCCTGACATCTCGACCCGCTCAATAGCTCAGGCAGTGCCAGACTCGCAAACCAACCAGTATTTGCTATTCGTGCCTACGGACCTTGGTAAGGACGCGGCGCAGAGCACAGTGCCGTTCATCGATACACAGTCGGTCGAACCAAAGCCACCGGTACCAATCTCCGGCGCTGGTATATTCCACAAGGGCCGTGACGGCTTCGGCGGTTTCCTATCGCTCAAGCTGCTCACGTACAATTTCGAGCCACAGCTACGCGCCGAACTGCCACCCGCGCCTCCGGCCATTGGCCTCAGCAACGACGTCAACGCGATGTGAGGCAATACAGAATACAGTGAGATGCCCGGAAGAGGAGAGTTACAAAGACGGAGGAGACATCCAAAGAATCCGCCTCGAAGACAGGGGATGGTGCTCTAGTGTTTGCGTTAGATTATACTCGGATCTATACTCAGCGGTTGAACGATTCGCGCAAGGGAAATTCATTGAGCCGCTTTCGAGGAATTAATCACGAACGATATCTCTATACATTTTACTTTCGAACTTGTATTTTTTTTCTATTTAGCTGTTAGTTGAAATTTTTTCCCTTTTTTCTACGTTCTTGTTTCACATAACTTGTATGTGCATGACTTAGCGATTAAGTTGAGATTTTGTTTCTGCGAACAACACTTGAATTTACTGTGATTTTACTTTACCGTTCACGGAAAAACATAAGTACGTGCAGTGCCACTATGTTTGGCAGAAACATAATATGCGTTACCTTTGTACAACGTGAATAAATCTTTTGTAATAGAAAATAATTCCTGTCTTTGATTTACTGTTTCTCGCTAAGATAATTCACGAACGTGAGTAATCAGAAGTAAGTAGCTCAAGTACTAACACGTGTTGCTGATACATGAATTGGGCATCTTGGAAGTTTTAAGGTAACGTACTTAAAAACTAGAAAAACTAATATTTTTTATGATAAAAATTCTAATTTTGCTAATCTTTCGTTAGCGATGGCTGGTTAAATAATTAAATTGAAATACGTTCTTTCTTCTCAAGCACTGACTTAAAATATTTCAAAAATTAACTGTTTAGATATTGGTAGCATTTGAGCTGGTTACTTTATGACTACAATATTATAAAGTCCTTACCTGAACACGAAGCGGATGCATCATCAACAAATGTAGCATATCAGTGGGAGGCAGCAATTCGTTGAGCGTTGCACTCTTTTGTCGGACTGCTTGGCATAGAAAAACTGCGAAGTAACGATGAAGTGGCAGATGAAACGACACTTGAAGACTATCACTCTGTGAAAAACGCAAATAATTATATTATTGTTCATAAACAAAACTATAATAATAATAATAATAATAATAATAATAATAATAATGACCAATTAATATTTTATGAACTAATACAAGAGTAGGAGTTGCAAGACGTTAAAAAAAGTGAATAACAAAATAGAAATATTCGTCTTTTACATCTTCCCGACCATTCAGAACACAAAAAATTAAATTAAAAATAATTAAAAATTTATCAATGTTGTATTAGAAAGTAGAAGATATTGGCAAATATGTTCCTATTTAGTATTAGTTGAAATATTTTCCTCATAAAGAATTATAATAAAACAAAATCAAAACTTTGTGATTGTTATTCAAATGATCTGATGGCCAGTACGCTGCTAAGTAAGAGTCGGTTTAAACCAACTTCGCGATCATTTTTCAGACCCATATATTAATTTGAGTTAGTTAGATGAATGTCGACTGATATAATTTAAACATTTTTTCAGAATAAGTTAATTCTACTATCGTATCAATTGTTTTAAAAAATATAACAATTGGTAAGTCTACAAAATGTAATATTTTTATATTAATAATAATGGTAATATTGAATGGTGCTTACCACATTTGTATGAGTGTAATTAACAGCATCTAACCAATCCTGCAGAGCGTTTAGGCAAAAATTGAGAACACGACGGCTTAGCGTAGCACTGTCAGATCCGCGTAGATGTGAAACTAAAGCCCACATTGGATAAGCACTTGCTTCAAGTTCAGCACTGAATGCAGCGTAATATGTATTAGGTTCAAATTCGACGTGCTGGCTCAACTCTCTTTGATTAACGTTCATTCCTGAAATTCATGAAAAAAAAATTGATAATAGTGATTTTATTAATACTCACATAAAAATCCAAATGGATCTTTATGTTTTGCGTAGTCACAATGTTGAAAATGACTAATTTAAATTTTTCATTATGTTCACCTTGAAACATGGATAGAAAATCGAACCACATTTCCAATAGAGTGTCATCATTCATAAATCTTTGTGCTACTGGTTTATGAGATAGAACGTTATTCAAATCAGAAACAAGGGGCCAATAACAATGTTCCTTCATTACTTGTCTTCCACAGTCTACCACATAATGGAAATTTTTGTCTGGATCTAAACATAAACCTTCATTAATAATTATTTTTAGCAAATTTTCTTAATGGAGATCTTTGAACATATATAATGCATACCATGAAGTGTGTTTTGAATTAGAATTTTACTCATCATGTATTTCAAACTAATCACCATGACATGAAGTAATTTAAGCTGGTCAACCATTCTAACTGCTAAACTTTCGTTACTGAAAAGCTGTAAAAGAAAATCAATATTACTTAGTATAAACATATTAATAAAAGGAAATATATTTTACTAATATAACACAAATTGTGAAAAATACTTTAAATTACTGCTAACGGATGATAAATTTATTGAAATTGTTTATCGATCAAATTAATTTAAAAAATGTGTGTTTTTTTGACTACCTCATAATTTTTATCGAGATTGACATTATTTTAATATAAATGAAAGTTTTGTCAAACGTCCTACAAAAATTCGTACCTGTACACTGACGTGAACAACACGGTTACTCAAGGTGTCGGGATCGGTAGAACGCTCAAGCATCATAGATATCCTGCTATAATGCAAAACGAAAGCTCGAGTAAGCGCTTCCTTGTAATCAGGATCAGGTAACATATTTAGCAGCAGACAAACTAATTTCTGGGGAAATTCATAAGCCACTGTCCAAAATACTAATTCTTCCAAGAACGTTGTGTGCTCCAAATGTTCTTGAAGGGATGCACATTCTGTTTAAAAAAAGGAATAGGGTAAAATTTATAATCGACGTTTCTTAATCTAAAGCTGTGAACGATCGATATTATGAAGGTTGTTTATGTAATTTCAAAACTCACCTTTGTACTCATCTGGGGGTTCAGGATTTGGTAGATTTTTAATTGCCTTTTGATAATTTTCATTGCTACCTTGACAATAGGCAGCATATTCGGATTGACCAGCAAAAGTTGAGGGATCCATAAAACCGCGATATTTCTGGGGGTTAGTGAGTGCTATTGTCATTACGCGTCGCATCAATGCCCCCATATTATTTAGGTCAAGTAGCATTTTTAAATAGGCATCAGCTTCCTGGATTGAACCTTTGAAGTCAGGAATGCCATTTTTGCTGTAAAAATTGAAATTGGAACTTTAAAAACCTGAAGCATTAAGCCACTGAATGTACTAGAATTATAAATAGACATGACAACATTGATATAAATATCAGTTTGATGCCTAATGGAAAATTTATTGCATTACTCATATTATAAAGTCATGTGATTGATATTTTTTTTAGAAGAAAATTAGTGTATTGTTATTCTTTGCAGCTATCGAAAGAAATTCATACTGAAGTTTTGACTCACTAACTAAAGACGACAGAATATTAAAAAAAAGATTTAATTCTGTAAACATTGCCGAAACATACCAGTTTTCCCTCAAGTGCTGTATGAGTCTCAATATGATCCTGGGCATCATGGCCTCAGCAACGCACATCAGGTCAGATGGTGCAGCAGATTTGTTGACATGAGCTTTTGGTCCGTGCCTGTCACAGAATCTAGCAGAGCAAAAACAAGAGCATAAGTACACATAACTATAGCTGACATGAAGAAAAGAGGCTGCTTTGTATTATGCAATACTCACCCTGCTTCCTTCATAACAGAAGTATCTCCGCAGTCACAGGCACCACCAGCCTGGCTAAGGAACATGTTAAAATCATGCCTATGATGATTTCCCTTCTTGAAGCACTCGGTGCAGAGAGACATACACGGCGAGATACCACAGGTACGACATCTGTACGCCACAAAATTGGGTGTCCAAACCAGGCCACATTTAGTGGCATTGTCGTAGATCCTCACTAAAAGGAAAAAATTGAATGCGTGTTGCAGAGAACAGCAGCAACAGCAGATATTGCACCAGAGGGAGATGGGATTTCAATAGAAAATGGCCGGTAGATTTTGGAGTAGGTCCAAGTGACAGTATAATGTAAATACCTGTGTTGGCAAAGTCATCGGGACTCCGATTACCAGCCATGAGCCATTTGCACCAGTCGATGGTCTCCCAGTCGTCGATGGGTTTGCTGGGACTGAGGAGAATGTCCAGCAGCTCGTTGAGCATGTCAGGCGAGCTGGAGGAAGTTTCAAGTCGCTCCGAGGCAGCGGCATGGCTGCACTGGTCATAGATCCAGGCCGCGGCGGCGCGCTTGCCCTTGTTCATGAGCACCTGGGCCGAATCGCTCGAGGTCGAGGCCATCGTTGCGCTACTTCTTTACAGTATCAGAAGAAGTAAGCGGAGGATTATATTAAACGCGAATAGAGCTCGTTGCGCGCGATAGAGGTGAATGAACCTTTTTTGGTAATGGGTGTAGGTACAAGATGAGAGAGAGAGAGAGAGAAAGAGGCTAATAGCGGCAGATGATCGACGAGGACGACGGGAGGTGAGCTGCCAGTCGCCCGCGGCTGAGCAGAGGGACCTCCATGTCAACGGGTCTGCTCCTCTTCGTTACCGATGCTAACTCCGAGCCAGCTACCTGGCATGACACACAAGATTCTTTTTTTCTTTATCTCTCTCCGTCTAGTTATGTCCGTTGAATCGACGAAAAAGAAAACTGATGACGACGTAGGCTGCTCTCGCGCGTGTGCACGCACACACCTCGAGCGCGCGCGGGGGAGTTGCAGCAGCAGCAGCAGCACTATTATAGGTACTCCGATGCTTGTGTCCTATTGTAGGAGCGGCAGGTATTATAATACACAAACACACACACACACACAGGCAAACGGAGAAGAAGAATATCGCGGCACTCACTCTGTCGCGCGAAGACTTTTTGTAGTCACGACGTCGAGAGATCTACGCTCGACGACGACGACGACGACGACGACGACGGCAGGGGACGACGTTGCGGCGGCGGCGGCGCTGCTGCCGTGATCGAGTTCGTTCCTCTCTCTCTCCGGCGCTGGCTGTCGCTTTGCCGTCTCGCTTCTCTTTCCCTTTTCCGTATACGCAGCCGTGTGCGGAGAGCTTGGCTTTATACAAACATGTATTGTATATATCTATATATATAGCTGTGTGGGCATATATAGCTCCTGCTGTTTCGCTCTGCTTTACCGAGCGAGCTCGTTCGTTTTGGAGCCGATCTCTCCCGTGGATCTTAGAGAATTCCTCAGAAGCTGATGCAGATTATTCTCGGGGTCACTCTCTCTCTCTCTCTACTAATGGTGTGTTAACGTAAGTATGTATGTAAGATCGACGACGATGTGGCTCTTATTGCGAAATTGATGAAATTGCGAATGACTAATGTGTTACGTATGTATATAGGCTCAAGGTCACGGTCCTCGCCCCTAGCGATACGAAGAGGTAAGTATACAGGTATTATATGTGTGTATATATGTATAGGTGTAGGAAGGTGCGTATATAGGTACGGAGCAGCGTCGAGTCGTCGTCTCCCCCCTACTCTACTCTTTTCTCGTGGGCTAGCAACTCGGGACTGTATAGTAGACATCACAGACAGAGAGCGAGCTCCTGTGATGGGGTCGAAGGAAGAATGTGCGCCTGGAGATCCCCTTTTGTGCGTCACGCTGTCTGATGCGGCTTGCGTGCACGAGATGCTTATTATACTTATATAGCGCCTCATGTCACCCGAAATTTTTTTTTTATATTCTGTTGAGGTATACCTACTCGGCTGCTTTGAGGTGTGTACCTGATGTTGATTTTATACTTTCTTCGAATTATAAATTTCATTTTATTTTTTTCAATATAAGTTGATTGCTTATTGTTTTTTAGATTGATTGAAAAAAGATGTTCATAACACGCGAATTATGAAGTCTCGTGCAGTAGTGGCTCCTTTCTAGAAGTCGCCTTGAACCCGAGTCAGAAAACGCTTATTGCATATTAAGAAACATTTTCTAGTTTGACAGCTACTTATATGGTGTAAAGTTAGAAAAATTCGTTCCTTAGGGGTCCTTGAACCCGAGAGAGGCAGAAAAGACTTTTTGTTAAACAAATTTTCTTGATGCTTATTTTCTATTGATATAAGCCAATATTGATGAAGATGCAAAAATGATTTTAATAAACTATATAATTTTTGAAATTTCAATTACCTATACCTACAGTTTATACATTATAATTTCTAATGAGATGTGATTGAGTAAATAGCGAAAGCTTACCTGGGATTTTTCAATAGAGTAATTTCCGGTGCAATTACTGTAGATTCGCTCATTAGTTCGAAATTATATTCCACTCGCGTTCTAATTGAGAATTATATATGTGAAGATGATTTTTTTTAAGAATCTTTCAGTTATTATTTTACGAGAGAACAACGTGCATATAAATAATAATATTCGAGAATCCAATAATCTTAAATAACTAAAAAAGTTTACATCAATCGCAATGAAACTTATCACCTTATACACTTATAAAGAACATTATGCTCGCCTACCTCGTCATCTGCATATTCATTCAGAGCTTTAATGATAAGATAAACGATTTTGATTCGGCCATTGTTGTTCCTAAAAGTCTCATTTTCATGAAAAAAGATCATTTATTCACAAAATTACGAAAAAAAAGAATGTTTAAAAAAAGTACAAAAATAGCCTACAAAAAAAAGGTTCATATACAGTAGATGAAATTATGCAGATACAGTACAAAATACATATGAATATAAAAAAGAAAGCTTAAAATTCATTCTTCTCCCGACTGAAACTCGTACTCCTCGTCGTCCAAGATAACCACAACATCGTCATCCGAATCAAGTCCAGAGTCCATCATTACAGACGACTGATGGACCTTCATCTCCTGAGTAGTTGTAGTCTTCCCTACAAGATAACTGCATCGAGCCGCGTGATCTCTCCAGGCATCAGGTCCAAGTTTTTCTTGGCAGCCATCCTCCTGCCATCGACATGGAAACTTGATAAACTTTGCAAGTCTCTCGAGACCCAAAGCTCGACGGAAACCACCTGCGTTGTGTTCCTTATCGTGGACACCTGGACATCGGGATAGACACAGCCAACATTCCTCGCAGACTGCGTGACCTGCGCCACATTCGTAAAGTTCTGGGAGACAGAGGGAATGACATTTTTCACAACGATAGATGTCGGTTATGTTTTGCTCGTCATTGTTGAAAACTGATGGCTGTGGTGCTGGTGATGGTTGGATTGGTGTTTGGGTGCTTGCAGATGTTGAGGTGCTTGGACGAAGCTTTGGAGCTGGTGAGGCGGTTGGTTTGGTGATCTGAAATGCATTTTTGGTGAAGTTACTATAAAATGCTGGGTAAAAAAGTTTTGTAAAATTATTATTCTCTCAAATCTGCTATAAAAAAAGATCGATTGCGAAGAAGATTGGAAACCCAATCTATTTGAATAATATAAATTTGAATAATATCTCATTTCAATAAGATTTGTATATGTAAAATGTATTGGATTAATGATGATTATTCAAACGATTTTTTTCAGAGTTTTTCAAAAGGAAGTAAATAAACTGAAATTAATTGTTGCCAAACTTATTTGTAATACCTATTTCAGGATTTCAATAATTTACCTCTGAAGTCAATTTCGACTGAAGTGACAATCCAGCAATTCGCTTTCTCACTATAGCAAGTTCCTTTCGGTTTTGAAATCTCTTCCCAGCCCTTCTCATCTTTTTGTTGCAGTCCACGTCGTCTCTATAAAAATCATTCACAATCAACAAATGCACATCACTTACATCAAAAATAAAAATCAATCAGTATATACATATACCTTTCCTCACTAATCTCATCAGGCATAGTTGATTCAACAGTGTTACCATTGAGCACAGGGTTGCTCAGACTAACGATCTCTCGAATTCGAGGTGACGAATTATCATCAGATGTGGTTCGAGTCCGTAGAACCGGTGGCCGAAGAATACTACCACCATTCGATTGGCTTCCTGATGGTGATCGTTCTACAAAGCTCCGAGTTCGAGTATCGCTGTTCTGTAGGAACAAATTTCCTTGACGAGATCCTGACTGCTCTGAATTTTGCTTTTTGCGGTCACTCGTCGGCTTGTAATTACGACGATAGAATTCGCAGTTGTTCTCGTTATTGTTATTGGATTTCCCAAATTTTTTAGAGATCGGTTCATCTTGTGTCGATAACGATCCGTGATAATAGTCACGTCGGTAGACTTTGCTGTTAGTCTCTCTGGATCGATCGAATTGTTCATTTCGATCGTTTGAACATTTTTCGCGCATTTGAGACGATTTACCGTGATGGTAGTTATAGGTGTAGTATAATGGAGAAGTTTCTTGCGTCGAATCATAATTATTATTATTATTGCCACGTACGATTTTTTCCTTTTTATACGGTCTGTTTCGGTAGTAAACTCGCTGATCTTTCCTGATTGACTGTTTTCCGTTGTTGGCTAGAATCGCGAGGTTTATTTTGTTTTTAGGATGTTTTTTAGGCTTATTTTGAATAAATTTTTATTTACCTTTTTTTCCTAAGACATCATCCAGCATTAGTTTTATCGAGATCATGGTGTGCGCAGGTTTTCGTTCTGGAGTCATAGAAGCCAATGAAGATTTTTTCTACGACTCACGGTGATCTGAAAAACTGCATATTTGTTTAATTAAATGTTTCCAGTAAAATTTATTCTACACTTGTACGAATCGGATAAAACTCACTTGTTAATTTATTCTAAAAATTAGATCAAAAACACTGAATTTCAAGCAAAGCAAAAATAAGCACTGCGTGTAAAATCCGTTAAAACCGACGATGTCGACGCTAAGGAATCTCAGCCATAACTGATGGCGGCCGTTTCTTCCTCGAAGCTTTGTTTTTTTATACGTAAAGCGAAAAGTCGACACAGCCGCCGATTTTCCTACAAACACGAGTCTGTTCTATGGTCATAAAAGTTGGCCCTGCCATATTCTTAAGCCGCTCCGTATGTATGAAATATGACACGCGTACAGCTCCGAAATGCACTTCAAGCACGTTTTGATCGGAGCACACGACGCCACGCTGTGCTTTTTCTTTTGTTGATGAAATATCTCAAAGTATATGTTGAAATTATTAAAACTTTATGACGAAAAATCTATTGTATTTTTTAGTTCTATATTTTGACGTATTGTATACGAGAACGAGTAAAACTTTCTTTATGTTGTTAATTATTTGGATTTGTCGCGACGATGATTATTTTTCATCGACTATCACTTGTATTTTTCTACAGTTTTGTCAATAAATTTACGAGAATAATTTTTGCATTTAGCAAGATATGTCTGAATATATAGTATGATATATATATTTACCTTATAAGTAGTATCTTGTCGTGTTCACAATCGCGATCCAAGAAACGAATGAAAAATGTAATACACGTGTACACTTTTTTGTCACTTCAAAACCAACAAAGCAAAAAAATGAAAATTGCGTATATAATAGACATTGTTGCGAACGTTCCTCAACGACTGACGAATAAGCACGGAATAAACCGTTGGCTACTATAATACTTATAAGCGGCGTTGAAATGTCGCAGGAGAAATCTTTATCTAAACTTCTCCTTTGCCTCCCCTATTCTCAGATTCAGTTACACACCTCCACAGACGATTAAAAATGCTGATCCAGACTATACCTACTTATACCGGCATCTCGTATGTGTATATTATACTGATTGACGTTATATACGCTATAATATAGCTTTGAATCAAATGGCTATAAAAATATAACACGATAAAATTGAAATTTTTCGGTAGAATGATTTCAAAGAATGAATATTGGACGTTTTTATTATTGTTATGTTATCGATTGTTAATAAAATTATTGGAAAATAAGCAAAAAAATCTTATTATTTTACATTTATTACAAAAGTATTTTTTTTTACTTCCTCAAATGAAGTGGCACTACATTATCTAGACAATTTCGTCGATAAAATAGGTTTTTTAAGCAATATTGTATAATTTACAACTTTTTAAAATTTGTATTACCCGCGCATTTTGTAATTCGATAGTATATTGGAGGAATGCCACTGCACGAATAATGGATCTATCTCTTTTTCGCAATGTAAGTTCATAACAAAAGTAAACATTTATACTAAATTATTTTTAATATTTCAGGTGTTTCAGGAATTTTCATTTTGTCAAACAATTTAGTCAATCAAATATACATTACAAACGTCATAATTATTTGAAGTTTATCGTATTCTGGTGTTATTGATGTCACACACTTGGTAATAATGGATAGAGTATTTATAGGGTTTTTTTAGTTTTACGCCATTCCTTTATGTCAATCCAGTGGTCAGTCGTTTATATACAGTAAACAATTGTTCTTAAGTTTATATTTATGTATACCATTGTTTGTAAGAAATTATTTCTAATCTTTTATACTACATCTGTAACACAATCACCAAATCTATAACAATTTACACCAGTACAATGATTTTGTTCAAATACGCTTTTTCAAAATATGCAGTTATCTTTTATTACCCACTTCCTAAATTATGTAATTTGCATAACTATACACATAAAACTTGGTTCGTGTTTTATATTTACAATACATTTGTTACAGTAAGTCCTAGCTTTGAAGCATAAAATCTACATATAAGAATCGAGGAGAATGTATTGCATGAAAGCACATACCTTAGTATCAGTCTCTTTTGCGTTAGACAATTCATTTTAATAATTATTAATCTGCAAAAGTGAGTAATGTTAATTTTCGCGGCATTATTTGAACTGGCTAATGATCACGTGGCTTGCGACGGTTCGATGGTATGAAGTTGTCTGTGCTTCGACTGATCGAATTTTAGCTTCGATCTAACCAAAGCAGAGAAAAATCGAATGGCCCTCTTTTACCTCGGGTATAAACGGGCGTGTATGTCGCTGTGATAAACAAATTTTTCATCGCAGGTAATCCGCGAAATCAACAATTTCGCAAAGATGATTTATGCATTAAACGAAGTGCCGGACCTTTAATTACATTGTGAAACGTTTATTTATTGCAACTTTTGTTTTCGTTAGTGACATACGATTGTTGAAAAGTAAGGTTAAGATAGCGGTAGTAGTGGCTGTTACCGGATGTGCTTTTCACTTTTAATTATTGTTGATATATATATTTACCTTGGCAAATTTAATGGGTTTTTGTACAATTACTTGATCTTTGTATAGTGAAATTGTAACTGGAGAAATCGCTAGTTACAATTCGCAATTTCAAAAGTAAATCATCTGACAAGTAAGGTTATGTGAATTCTGCTCCAATTTTTGTTTTTATATTTTTGGTTCACAATGTCATTAAACGGAAGATGGTAACTATCTATGGTATTGTCATAGTGTTATGATTAATTGATTATATGTTTGTTTATATAGCCATGGTGCGCATGAACGTACTCAGTGATGCCCTCAAATCCATCAACAATGCTGAGAAGCGAGGCAAGAGGCAGGTGCTTCTTCGCCCATGCTCCAAAGTCATTGTCAAATTCCTTACAGTAATGATGAAGCATGGTAAGTTGCAAAACTAATGGTTATCATGCATAATTAGCAAGTAGATTTTTAAAGAATCTTTTATGTTCTTTCTTAAACATTAAAACTACTGTCATTCTTTATGTCTTATTAGGTTTTTAAGTGATAATGTTTAAAAACTATTTATTATTCAGTATCAAGCATAGGTAGATTCTGTGTATGCCATCATACAACGCAAGTTTGCCTTATACTTATAAATTCAAAGTCTATATAGAAATCAAGCTATATTTGTCAATTTACTTATTTGAGAAGAATATCATGCTCACAACAACAGCATTGTTTATTTATTTGTTTTAGTAGATATTGCAAGTTGAAGTTTAAATTATAATGCACACTTATTTGTAACAAAAACTTTAAATTACAGGTTACATTGGAGAATTTGAAATTGTTGATGACCACCGGAGTGGAAAGGTTGTTGTAAACCTTACTGGAAGGTTGAACAAATGTGGTGTCATTTCACCCAGGTTCGATGTCCCAATCACAGACATTGAGAAGTGGACCAACAACCTTCTCCCAAGTCGTCAGTTTGGGTGAGTAAACTTCAGATTTCCACTCAGTTAATAACAAATATTCAAAACTAGGCTGACAACTAAATATCTTATTCTTATTTCAGATATGTTGTGTTGACCACGAGTGGAGGAATTATGGACCATGAAGAGGCCAGGAGGAAACACTTGGGAGGCAAAATCCTTGGTTTCTTCTTTTAAGTTAAATCTTGTATTAAAAACGAAAAAAAATCGTATTGAATAAACGTCAATACGTATACAATGTTTTTTATTTACAAAACCATATACACGCTCTATTACTTTAATTTTAACTACTAAATTATATTAAAATTGTAAAACGTAAAAATGTTTAGTACAGTTTGATACTGCCCTTTATTTCACAATATCAACGACCCTCTAAAAAGAAATATTGAATTTTAAATACTGAAAGAAAGATATGACAATCATTGTGCTTGTAGCAAATTTATTGAAGCTCGGTTGGATCAATGTTTGTATATGATATCAAAAATGCAAATGAAACGGTTTAGCTTTAAAATCCACATGTATCGCAGTTTACCATCACAATACCGACTATAAATAAAGAATATCCAGAAAAACCGTTAATCCAGCCGCGAGATGTCGCCAGTATGACAACGAGCCAACGACGACCGCACGCGCACACACCACATTCGGTCTTCTTTCTCTCCCCCCACTCCAGCTACTCACTCCCATCGCAGCGATTGGCGGAGTTCAGCGGTCCGCGTCCGGTCATGCGCGTATGCTCGATTTCGAGTCTTGCATTCCAGAGGCCTCGCTCGGCACTGGCATAGCTCGCGGCGCGCCGTGCGCGGACCGTTGTCACGTCGCTTCTCTCTCTCTCTCGCTCACTCTTTTTTAACTGTGTGAAGTGTGTAAATCCCGCGCGCAAAATACGATACACGCATTATCATCTCACGAGTGTTTTCCTGGTGGATATAGTCTCAATCGTGTTTCAACAAAGAAGATATCAGTGCGTTTTATTGTCTCGCGCGAGATGTGTGTTTGGAAAAAGGTAACAGCCGCGGCGTTGCCAGGTTGAGCACCAGGTGAGAGAGAGAAGCGCCTTTCGCTTTGCTTACCTGCGCCGCGCGTTTGTACCTACGACTCTACTGTGTACCTTCGCAGGTATATATATCTATATAATATATAGTACACGACGCCGCGCGGCCTGATTTTCTCTCTTTCTGGCTGGAAAATCACGCAGGTCGCCACTAACGGATTCGGATTCAAAAAAAATCATCGAGTGTGCGCCGATGCTGCGCGAAGGCCTTACCTGCAGTAGTAGTGTGGACTGAGAGAAGGAAATATGATGATGTGTTCTATGGTTATTATCATCAAAGTAAAAAAGTGCATCAGTGGAAGCCTCGGGGATGTAGCTTCCAGGATCGGCAGTCCGACGCAGTGCGCGACGTGAGAGATCGTGACTGCGATTGTTGTTGTTGTTGTTTTTTTTCGATCTTTCGTGCGCGACTGCATAAATAACAAGCAAAAGTATAGAGACCAGTGGAGGTGTTTTACAAGTGGGTGTGTGAGTGCAGAGATTATGGCCAGAAGGAAGGAGCGAGGACTTTTTCCCGAGGCCATGGTTTATGCTGGGACCAGGAGGAGGACCACGGTTGCGATTCTCGCGGTCGTCGGCGTCGTTACTTGCTGCCTCTTTGGAACTGCCTGCGCCACCGGTTAGTATTTTTGTTGTTGTTTTCTTTTTGGTGGGGGAACTGGTTACACTTTCATTCATGGCTTGTAACCTTTTATTTTTTGACAAACAAAAATGCAGTTACTGGTTATGTTGCGTTGGTCGGTTGCATTTTTTGTTTGGTTTGGGAACCGATACAGTGAACTTGACTTTGTAAATATACAAACTGTTACGTTTCATTCAGAAGTGCTCAAACGAAAGAAATGATAGAATTAAATTACCTGTGAAGTGACTTATCAGATAAATGATTTTCAAGCCTTGTAATATCCAATTCATTGCCGTATCTCGATTTTTATTCGCTGACACACCAAATAAATATTTTGACTCACTCTCAATCGCACGCCCACTTCATAAAAACATCCGTTGCTTCGAGATAGCAGAAAAACAAAGTGCATTTTCAAATAAAACAATAATATAAGGATAAGTATATTATAACAAAATTTCTCAAAATACATTCCCACTATACTATACACAAAGTATCACTTAAGAGATACTCCATATACGTTACAATAAATCACACAAGCTCCGTCGTAAACACTCGCGAATTCGGCAAAATTACGTCCAATTAGCGCGAATGAAACGATCCGTCAGTGACGTAATCTCTCTCTCTCTCTCGCTGTTAAAGTATAAGTATAACCAAGACAAGACTCTTATATTAGACATCTTTCACAAAGTACAAACACACTCGCTAAGAGAAAGCAGCGGCCGACACTGAAATCATTGCTAAATCATTTTTGATTTATCGAGCCAATTGATTTCCGAGCTGCAGCGCACTCGACGCTGCAACTGAAACAAAAGCAAAAAAAAAAAGCGGCGGCGGCTCCGAGAATTATAAAGCCCCTGTCGCTCTTGATGCGAATGAGACGAATGATGAGAAAGTAAAGAAGGGAAGATATGCAGAGGGGAAATTGCTACAATTGAGACGTTCTCGAGTTTCGCGCGTCGTTTAGAATCAAATCGACGCGGCAAATTCGAAAAGTGCCACTCGACTGCGCCGACGCCGCCGGTTGCAATGTGTGGACACTGCGGATGAACGTGGGGAGTTGTATTATAGACGAGGACAACAAACGCTTAAGTGTACAATGTACATGTGTGCTTGATGGAGATTGGGAGAATCGAACGTTGTGAGATGTTGTAAGTTTATAGCCGTGTACTGCTTTATGTAGTACCGTATAGAGTGAATAGCGCTATATTATTACGTGGTATATGGCCACTCTCCGATTTCGATTTCTTTGTTCGAATTGCATTATAAATTACGCAACAATTTTTCTCTACAAACGTTACGGTAAATTCGATAAAATAATCGTCATCCCAAACAAACAGATCCGAATAAACAGTAGTTGGACTAATTGTTCATGAGGAGAATGAGAACAGAGTCGCAAATCGATTGTATCCGCGTGATGCGCGTCCGAATCAACCGCGTCACTTCAGAGAAATTGGATTCCCTTCAGTTAGACACACGCACGCACAGTATAAAATCTGTATATATACACCTACATGTAATTAAACTCTCCGAAGCAATCGTGACTCGTAAGCTTATTAACATCTCGAAGATGTTCTACAGGGGCTTCATCAGCTTCATTACAGAAAGTGTCATCGCTGCGCGCTCGAGGATTAATTTAGCTTATACTTTACCCAAGAATCGTAACGGTGCGAAAACAATGTAGCATTCGCACGATTGCTCGCATGCGGCGTTTCAAATTGCAATTCTGAAGTGCATCACTCGATCGATTGCTATATATATATATATACATATTCTCTCTACTCTTGCATGTAATATCACGGGCAAGTGAATCTTTGAGGGTCCATTTCGTTGATTGATTGATCATTTTTTATTTCAGAAGCTCTAACTCAAACGATTGAATAGTAAATTTTTTAATAGCGTGTAAAAAACGCAGCTCTCATAAACGTCAGGTTGTAAAATTGCGCGGGAGATATAAAAATACAAACCCGCACATCAATCATACTCCAGATCCGTTCGCTGTATATAAAGAAGAAGAAGAAGAAGAAGAAGCGAACCTTTCTCCGTCGTTCTCCCTCACATACACACACACAATGCAATAATCTCGTGCACACTGCAACGAAAAAAAAAAAACTTCGTCCGCTTTGCGAGCATTCAGGGATTAATAATAGAAGAAAGAAAGAAAGCGCGGGGGCGGCTCGAATTTTTGGCTCGGCTCCTCCCCCAATAACGGACAAAGAGGTCACGTGTGTGTATGTATGCTTCCGTGAAAGGCCTTTTTTACTTGCCGATCGCGACGCGAGAGCAGCGGTATTAACCGATAACAGAAAGAGCCGTTGCAGTATAGTATGGCGGCCGATTTTTATATTCCAGACGTTGAATATAGTATAGTGTTTTACTACTGCTCGTTCGAGGATTGATTCTGTAATTGCGACGGTTGCGTAAAAGCTTATTTTCTCGTGCGATGTGTATATGCGTGTGGGATCATTATCAATGGTCAACTCACGCCGTGACGTTGTATGAGCTTGATGAAAGTCTCTATAACAAGTGATGACCTTTTCACATATTATATAGGGTTCGGTTAAGTGGCGTTTCATACACGATCCTCAAGTACACCTCTGCTGTGTCATCGATATTATACGCATGTGTATGTATGTACATACATGTGGGTGGAAGCGTTAGCCAGCATCCATCGAATCTAGCTCTCTTTGTTTCCATTATTATATTAACCATCGTATACGCTAACGATCTTTTTTTTTTGTACTAGATTAATCGTTAATCGCATATACAACACAGCAGCAAAATTAATGAAACTTTCCCACATACACATCCCTTAGAAGAAGAAGAAGAAGCCAATGAGAAATGCATCAAGGAACAACAGAGTCGCGCTTGGCATTGGAAAGGCACGCAAGGTCCCTACTACTATATAACGTTGGGTCTGGAAATCGTCCGGAGACGATATACAAGAGGGGAGAGAGAGAGAGAGGAGTAGAGAAACATTATACAATGCGAGCACGTATTTTAGGCTCGGTGAGAATGTTCGGCATCAGCAGCGTCGTCGGCGCTATAGAACAGATGGCCGAAAGAAGAAGAAGAAGAGAAGGACTGTACAGTCGCTACCAGGTGTGTGTGTGGGTGCGCGTGCACAAGTGGTGCTGCACGCGACGAAGGTGTCTATTTACCGGCGTCAGCTCTCGCAGGTTACACAATGGCGTCTACTACGTCATTTATGTAGAAGATCGAAGAGAGGTGTGTGTGTATGTTGCAGCTATGGAGATTAATGAGCCTGTGAGGGCTGTGAAATTTCATTGCGAGAGATATGGTCGAGTGGCTTTCTCTCGCACACTCTCGGAAGGGTTTGATTTATTCCCTTGAGTGAGAATGTGTCATCTTGTAGCTGAAGCTATTTGTCTTGTGTGCAGGATAGGTTTCTTTTGATATAGATAGTTTTTGCAAGACTGTCTTATATTTTCAAGTATAGCAGGCAAACGAGATATCGCACCGCTATAGAAAGAGAGACTTTTACCTGCAGCGCGCCATGATTCTCGCTTTTTCTGGAACGACGACTGCATAGCCGCCGCCGCTTTTTTTCGTCCTGGAAAATAAAGGACGCGGTTTTAGCGTTTAGTCTCGTTCTCTTACGGTTGCTTCTGCTACGCTTTTGTATATATAGTACAGTCGAGAGGATGTAACGATGGATTTTTTTTTCTGCCGATGCTGTACCGTGAAAAAGGGAGAGTAGAGAGCGAAGTTAAACAATGGATTAGCTTATTATATAGGCGCAGGTATATATACCGATGGGGAATAGTCCAAGCCACCGTTTTCAATTCCAGACTCTGTGTCGAATCGGCCGATTTTTTACTGCGAGTTTTCTGCTGGTCTTCGTTATTGATTCTTCTTCGTAAGTTTGTAATTACACCTCTTATATACTTATACAAAAGTTTCTACGTCATATCGCACCTGAATCTCCAAAAAAAAAACCTGTTCTCTTCACGAAAGCATAATAAACACACTGTGTAGTAGTCCATCCTAAAGAAGCAAAAAAATAAAAACTGCTAGCTTTAGACCGTTTAACACTCAGACTCAAGGTCGTCACGCAAAAAACTCCCTCGAACACCGTATGTATATACACACCACTATACCACAGCCTCGAGCGAAACGTAAACCAGCATCAACAGCAGCAGCTAAAAGTATTAACGAAGATAATAAGCCGGTACTCGTGTCTATATTCAGAAAAGAGGCGCATCAAGGGCTGTTGCTGCTGCGCAGACTCAGCCTCGCAAGAGAGTGTGTACGTGTAGTATACTTACTCTCATCACACGCGGAGAGAGCGTGTCTTATCCCAGCCATGTAGCATCCGGCCCTTTCCCTTTTTCTCTCTCTCTCTCTCTTCTCTCGTATAATTTCCAGCTCCTTTTCTCGCGAGCGATATTTTCCTCTCTCTCTCTCGACGGCTTATTCCTTTTCTATTATATAGTCGCTCCTTCCGGCCGATCATGTGTGTTATATAGAGAGAGAAAGAGAGTGCGCGGATTCCGATCGTGTGCGCTGCATATAAGCTTCTCAAGGACTCCTGGAAGTTATGCCGGCTTTAAATTATTGCGCGCACGCGGAGGGAGATTGATCTTTTTATATTTCTTGCGTATACTATACTACTTATATATAGGTACACGCGGTTTACGAGCGATGCCGTGTAAATCTTTCTGGAAAATCTAATATAACGAGAGCCTTTGTATATAAAAGAACGTCGATAACCACTGTGTGTTTGACGTTGTATAATAATTTAATTTTAGCACTTTAACGAGCGATCGCTAAACCTCTCTTTCATGAATGAAACTCGTTACGCTCTCCCTCCTCCTCTTCTTGTGCGCTAACTCGATAAAGACGCGTGTGTGAATGCGTCCCTTTCATATATAATATAAATATAAGAGAGGGAGAGTTCTTCGCTTTGACGGCGGTTGATAAGATTTTTAGAAGAAAAATTCGTGCAGCATTATATGCACAAAGTCCAACGCTGTGTTCTCTTTCTCTCGTACTGCGAGCGTTTCTAATTTGAGCGATAAGGTGATATATGATTTGCAAGGCTGAGTCATCTTGTGTTAAAGCCGCCAACACCCGATCGAATTTGCATATATACTAATACTGTGGTTCTTTGTACACCTTTGTCGTTGCTGCGTGAGAGATTCATTCGGTTAATTGGATATAATTAAGAAAAAGATTTCCATTTGAAAATACTATAATATAACAATGCGATTAGAGGGTGTTACGTGATTTACGTAAGAAACGAAAATTAATTAAAGAACATATCTCTCTCGTAGATCTCCTCTCCCTTGATTTACGGTTCACGCAATCCCTTGACCCCCGACATAATTCGATCAAGCCATTCATCAGTGCAGTCACACTATATAAAGGGCACTTAACTATATGTACTCCCTGATGCAGTAGCCAACCAGTCAGTGATGTGTACCGCTTGCAAAAAAAAAAAAAAAAAAAAACACAAGAATCTCCATCACGCGCATTAATCGACTTGTGCAGAGGGAAAACACTGCATATTCTCTCTCAAGGCTTCTTTATTCTTCCGATACATTTATCGAGACTATGCAGAGTGAAGAAGAAGTCGTCCCCTCGCAATTAGCCCGCCACGTAGTAATGTCGGCTTTCCGGCCATTGTATATCTGGCGCGCGACTTTTCACGTCGGCCAAGTGCACCGACGCGCCCTCGTGACTTTTTTTTTAAACTTTCCTCACGGTCTCTTATCGTCTTGGGAACGACAATTGACTCTCGGTATATATACTATACATCTGCGTAAAGAGACACACGACTGGCTCTGCTGTGTTTTAGAGGAATGCTTTTGTGTTTCGCGAAGCTGATTAAAAGCGTTGGTGGACGTGAAGTGCAGTGGATCGAAAGGATATCGCAATATATGCTTCTTTTGTTGTGTATTATGGAAAACTGGTTTGAGGAGTGACTAATCTTGGGGTTTTTATTGAGTAATCAATTAGCGTTTCTAATGTGTATACTACTCTATTCTATGTACGAATAGGTGTATTCGAAAGAATTTGCATCGAGTTCCTTAGGAACTTCAGTGGATACGCTGATGCAGCAGCATTAGCATAATAAATGGACGCATAACCGCGTCATGATTCAACATTCAAAAAAAGGTTTGTGGAACTACCAAAATGTCTGCTGCGCTTGAACTCTCAAAGGCATTCTTAAACCCCAGCGTCACCTTTACCGAGCAATAAACGGCATCTCGTAACCACACAGGACTTTCGTTCTTAGTCTCTCAAAAACCATGATTCACATTCTTCAGTGAAGCAAAAATTCACGTTGAACCCGTCTCCATTGGAAATCTCTTCTGCAGAGGATGCTTGTCACACAGTGTTGGAATACACAATAACCATGTCTAACGAAATAATAATACAGGAAATCAGAGTAAAAAATTCGCAGTCTTTCCTGACAACGACTCTAATCAATCAGAACGTAATAGAGCGAAAGCAGCAGCACGTGAGAGTCTTCCAAATAATTTCATTGTCAATGTCTGGCTCTCACTGAAAACAAAAGAGCCATGATTTTCAGGTGGCATCAGTGACGATATAAAATCTAGTTTTAGGTTCTCAAAGCAAGTTGACCATCGGCGCACACATAGCCGGTCTCTCGAAGAATCTCCGAGTCGATCGTGGCAGCATGTATAAGGCTCCGACGACCGGCTGGGGCCAGTGACCGCCCCCGGCAAGGCCTGTTCTCTTCTTCCCCTACTCTATCTCTCTCCTCGAGTCCTCTGTTCTCTCGTTCGTACACGACGCGACCTTCTTTCTCTCCTCTTCGACTTCTTCTTCTTCTTCTCCTCGACTTCTTCTTCTTCTTCTTCTTGGGTCTCTTCTATACTTACCACCACTGGCTTTGGCCGCCGTATATACCTTTATCCTCGGGCGCGTCAAGAAGACGCTGCCCTGTGCTGTATTTTATCTCGCCGTGGCTGTGTAACGCTTATACGGAGACACGGCCTCCGGCTTTGGCTTTTTACTTTTCTCTGCATACGTTTTATGAGAGGGAAGAGGTCTATGACTGGTCGTCTAGTCTTGGTTCTGGGCTATTCCCTTGTGGACACGCTGAAATTGGGTACACATTCTTGTTGCTTGTGAAGCTTCTGCTGATGCTTCTCTTACTGGAGAGAGATGTGTTATATAGATTTATGTATAAGTGAAGACGCTTTGGGAAAGTGAATCTCGCGCGGAAAATTGGAAGACCGGTATATTATGCTGCGCTGGACCGGTATGACATTATTAACAGGTTCGAGTTTATCACCGGTTTTTATATGCTGGCTTTTTCATGTTGGATTATATTACGCGATGATCTTTAATGAGAGTGTGTAATGTAATTTATGATTATGAGATGCAGCCAGTCTTCCAAGTGCTTGTCTCTGTTTAATACGAGAGGTAGATAAAAATTACGAAGAGTCTTTAAATTCATCTATTTGTAGTATAGAACATAATATTGGAACGTTATAGCGAAATTCTAATAATACATCCATTTGTTTCCGATCCAAGTTCATAAGCCACTCGCAGTATCATGCTTGCGGTCGTTTCAAAGTAGCAAGGGCTGTAAATAGGCGTATTTAAGTCGAAACTCACGCTTCCAAGAAGCACTTCAACTTATATGAGTTTCTCTGTTCCTCAATATCGAACCGCTTTATGTTGTCACGAGCACAAAATGTGCGTCTCATACTTATTGCAAAACGCAATATTTTCACCCAGAATAAATACCCCAGAACGACCGTATAACCTAGAAATTTTCTCAAAAATAAATCACTCGAAGCATATATCGATTATCAATATTGGCGAATTTGGTTTATTTATTTTCCAGAGAATAATTGGATTATATCGCGATATTTATCGCGCGCGCGAGTGTTGGCGATTAAATTGAAAGCATTGCTTGGAAGCCGTGGAAAAAGAGAAGAAAAAAATATACAAAACAGTCGCGTCGTGTTATTGGCCTGACTATTGCTTTGGACGACTGCCAGACAGGCCATCAATGAAGTTTAGACTGGCTATTAGCAGGGATTTTTAGTCTGTGGATTTTGCCAAACGTAGCGTTGCTACTGCTGCAATATCTGCACACACGGCTAACGCTTCGATACAGTGTATATATAGGATAGGAGATTCACGAGGACGTTGCGCGCTTCGCTGGCTCTCGAAGTGGAAATTTAGAGTAAACGTGATGTTGATGTATGCTGCGATTTCACGACTAATAAACGAAAGCGTGAGCTTTACGCTAATTAGAGCTACGGGTTTCTGGGTTTGACGTTAATGGCGATACCATATTAGTGATTGAATAATTTGCATTCTAGATCAATGTAATTTCTTCTCTTTACTGGATGATGATGCCGTAAACGAGAAGTGCTGAATTTAAAAATTTTATTGAATTGAGCAAGATTTAAATTAATGTATTGTTTCGTATAAAGTATTGTATTATTCAAGAAAATCAGATAAACATTAAAATTTGTAACAGTACATTATAAAGCATAGATTCAGCTAATATAAAAGACACACTTTAAAATTTCATCTTCGGTCATCCCTTCACCATCAATACGACTTACTCGCTCTCTGCGCGTCGCTCCGGTGCATAATCACGATGACACAGTTTATTATCCTCGTCGCGCACCTGATACCACACAGCCCTACCCTCGCGACACGAGACTTATTTTCTTCTCTCTTCATTTGAATTTCAATGCGTGCAGCGCACGTGCGTGTATACAGTAGATATGAAAGTGAAAAAGAAGATGCCGGAGAAAAGAAACGATGATCTTGAGACACGGTGTATCGGTAGAAGTAGACTGTGACCGTGGCAGCTAAGACGTGTTATAATACCCCGGTAACATACGTGCGTGATGGGCTTTATATTATGCGTGCCGGTCGCTTAATGTACTGGATCGTGGCTTTGAAAAGGGAATGTTCTCCTGTGAGCCACACCGATTAATTTCTCTGTCTATGTATTAATCTAGAGACTCTTCTCAGTCGTTTGCTATTAATACATACACACTCTGCTTGATGTATGGTATACAAAGTGTTACTTCATATTATCTTGACGCAAGGCTTACGAGTTATTGAGCTGATTAAATATTCAATTTCGTGATGCTGATAGGACGAGGATTATATTTTATAAGTAATAAACCATAAGTTAAAATTGGATTTAAATAAGATTTTAAAAATTGAGAACGAATACCTATAATTAAAGGCTCACACAAAGACGTTACTGGACCCTTTATCTTCATCAATTAAAACGAGCTCTCTCAACGCAAGAGGGTCCCGGATTCCGTCATTACGACATACTCCGACCAGATAAAAAGCAGAAAATGACGTGCTCGCGCAGGTTCTTCTTCTTCTTACCAGTGGATTTAGTGAAAAGTACACAGAAGAAGCGCTCGACTGCTTCGTCGATTTTAACGCTAACTGTATAGGTGTATATACATACACCGCAGCAGTGGTTGCTCTTTTTTGTGCGTTAATAGAAAGCGTTTGCTTCTGAGCGATACCGTTATGAGTAGCAACCGAGTCGTCGAAATGACTTCTAAGTAAAGCAAATCGATGCGGCAAAAACTAACCGGTTGCCCAAGACTCTGTGACAAAAAACAATGGGAGCTGCGGTGATTATTGGTATCGATGTCGTCTTGTAGTTGTAATGAGCGCCTTTACGATTTGATAAGTCGTCAGAGTTTAGTTGTTGCTGACGTAAGCCAAGTTTAGCCGCACATTGTTGTCATCGAAGCGTAAACAAAGGGCCTGGAGTGGGGACTTAATTTCCTAATGTATGATTATTAATATAATATTTACCAACAGTGTGTATACAATTATCACCTCTGTTGAGTGTTTGGTAATTAGCTTCATCACGTGCTAAATTTGGCTTCCCGTGTATTACAGCGTTACATACAACAATACCTCATTAATGAAAGTTAATGAAGTTATACCAATATTTCACGTTAATTACAAAGAGTCTAAAAAAAATAACGTCGCACATTATACATCGTCAAAATGAATAACAGCCCGAACGAGTTAGCGAAAGCATAACAAACTAGTTAAGAAGCACTAGCCGCATAAATTTCAACCCAGAGTAGCATCACGAGGCGTGAGTATAAGTAAGGGTCGTATCACTTCGTCATCCCCCAGAGGCCAACCAAAAGAAGAAGAAGAAGAAGAAGCCGAGGCTCTACTCAGCCTTTAGGTGTTCGCTCTTTGAGCCGCTTCGGGAATGACCCCTAAGAGACTCTGAGCTACTTCTTCTCCTCCTGCTGCAGCACCACCAGACACTTTTCAAACGACTCGCTCTCGTATTCATGTGTCTCTCGGTTTAAAAAAAAAAGAAGTAAACTCTCTCGCGTCGTCGCTGAGTTAATGAAGCCCGCGAATGCAGACTTTCTATATACCGGCGATTATACAGTGCAACGTCGTCGACCTTCTAAACTTAGAGAGATTTTATATGGTGTTGCAGGAAACATTCGCGCGTTTCCTCGGCTTTTAATTAGACCGAGAGTATAGTGTATGTATATACGTGTAGAGCGTTTTATACTCAACTGGCTGCGGGTTGTAACGTCGATGCTTTATCGGGTTGGGAGATTATTTTGGGATATAAGTACTGCCTGAAGTGCGCGCTTAAACTAAACGGACTGCATATCCTGCGCGACCGGCTTATAAAAAGCAGCTATGTACAGTGTGGATTTTCTTTGTTATTTTCTTAATTTTATATGCGCGGCTTCTTCAAATATACCGGATGTGTATTCCTCTGTGAGTCACAACTTTCATTCATTCGATGTAATAATTCTAGAAAAAATGTTTTATAGTATATCCCAATAAATAATTGGCCAGTTTTTATTTGCTTACCTAACTCACACATGAAACCCGAGTTACGAAATAAAGCCACAGTACATAAGCGCATCGCTTCTGCAAACACAGCTAAACTGCAAGTTGCAGCACATTATATTCAAACGATCGAGAGAAAGTAAGTGCCTCTTCTCGAGCAGCAAAGCGGTACTCCTAGAGCTGCTGCATCTCTTCCGCGACTTCGTCATATATATATATAACGACGCGCATCGCTATAAACGTGCCTCTCGTGACAATAAAGTCAAAAAAATGCCAGAGTGGCCTACAAGTTGGCAGCTGTATATAAGTATATGAATTCATGAATATAAGAGAAGCCGTCAATCGCTGCAGCAAGATACGCTCTTTTTCTCTTGCTCTCGACTTTCTTCTATATATATACGTTATATATGCAACATGAGACATACAGCAGCGTCTGGGATACCAGAGACTCGCTCGTTTCCTCTTTCTTGGAGGGATCACACTTACGCTTGCGCTTATTTTTTTAAGCGGAAAGATTCACTTTCGAGCTCTAAAACGCGGCGGTCAGCTTTTTGCTAATTTTTTTACACAATCTTTTAAAGACTCGATGAAATTTTATATTTAATCATCCCTATTAATTAAACCTCGGAGTGCAGAAAAACTTGTTTTCCTCGGCTGAAAACAAGCCTGTCGTATATAAATCTCAACAATAACAGCACTGCGGGTCATCTCCTTGCGTAATATTCATGAGGACTATACACTGCATATACACGGAATTTGTCGTGCGGAAAATGAGAATCTAGAGCCTCATGAATAAGAAACTAACTGACCAACAAATATAAGCCTACACAACCGTATCACATATGTCTATATACTCTCTCCTAACACGAAGTAAATCGCGCGTAAGTTTAAAGCTCTCTGCAGTGGATCCATTGATCCCCTCCGGAGCCGATTGAATCGTTTTAGGAGCAATTTCGCGCTCGTTATTCCTGCGGTTGTGTCTGATATGTACATACCCCAGAGATTTGCAACTAAGCTTCGCCGCGAGTACCACTGCTCCTCCCCTCCTGATCTCTCGATAGCTGCTTATATCTGTCTCTCTCTTTCCAGGCTCTGTATATATATACTGGCTATGAGTGTACAAAGTGTCTGCATTATGTGCGGTTCACCCTGCAGTCTTCCCCCTATGTATACACTTTCTCTCTTTATTCGGCTTTGATACGTGAAATTGGGCTATGTATCAACGAATTTCCTGACGGCGGCTGTTTCAAACTCGTTTTTGGCTGTGGAGTACCCACTCCAAATGCTATTATATGGGGGGGGGGGTTTGAAAAAATATATATATTATGAGCGTTTTCTAATTTTCTCCTATTTCTTTTTGTGTTTCAGGTGAGTCACGAGTTTGTAACAACCATTTTACGTGTCCTCCGTATCGTAAGTAGCGACTACAGATTTCCAAATCCAATTTAAGAAAAAACCCATCACAATCAGAAGCGGAAATGAAGCACCCCCCTATAGCGAAATCACAGCCTTAGGCGCTAGAAATATAATGAGCATCACGCGATACACTCCTGCAGCTCTTCTCCAAAGCTCACACATAGGAAAAGCATAGCGCGTTTACGGGCATTTACATATTATCCAGCACATGGCGTGGCAGCTGTGTGCAGCCCTATTCGAGAGATGGGGACGAGCGATTTCTCGCCTAAACCCTCTATATATATACTGCATTTAACCACAGGACCTGCCCCCGTTCTCCCCTCCATTTCACATTTTTTCTCTCTCGAATTATTATTGTTATTATAGCTATACCTGCGCGAGAAGAGGCCTTTATGAAGTGTCGCTCTCTCTTCGACGCGCTGCAGCGGGGGGTAAGGAGAGAGGGTTTATTCAACGATCGCGTGTGCGCGTCCTTTCGTTTTGTTTCTGCCGGAAGTACGTGCGCCGGGATTTTTTCTTTTTCTCCCTTTTTCCGAGAGACGCCCGTACTGCAGTCCTTCTCGACGTCTTTGGATTCTTTTTGTCGATATACGTTCCATTCACGCGGATGCCGATGTGTATAAGGATCGATGGATCGATTGTTGCTGCTGCCGGTCTTTGTGAATTGTTTTTTTTTTTTTTTTTTTTTTGGAATTTTCGTTCTTGCTGGAAAATTGTATTTTTGTGCAGAGATTATATCAACTCGTAATTTGCTACTGAGTACTTTGACCCGAGAAATTATGCAAATAATTCATGGTGGAGATCTGGGCCAAGCGATAATTTAATCGATTTCTATATACTGTGCTACCTCATATAAACTTTCTTGTTTTTATACGAAATAAGAATAGTAACACAAGTAATTTATTATGAAAAATAAATGAAGCCAACGTCTCATTGTATACAGTTATAATATGTCTAAACGAATTATTTATAGAAACAGGAAGTCCAATTGTTGCGTCTAAGGTCAGCGGTACGTTTGAAGCGCTTAATACACTTTTTACGTCACACACACTATACACGCGCGGCACTGGCCTAAGAAAATTAGTTGTTACACTTAATGCAATTAGACGGCGCGTGTATAATAGAATCCCTCTAAAAAGCTTACTTAGCGCTTTTCATCTGTCTAACAAGCTGAACTCTCGACCTTCCGCCTTTGAACTTTTCGATATATAGTATATACAATACGTTATACAAACGAAAATCCGATCGATGGTTACCATGTGTAAATTCCGTTTATCAGGAAAAAATCACTTCGTCGTACACACGACACGATAAATATCGAAGGAAGCCATTGCCAGACAAAAAGTCTCAAAAGCCGACAACAAAATAATGCTCGTTCGCGCCTCAAATGGCTTCACGCTCTACGGAAGATAGACATTTCGTCGTGATAAAAAAAAATCGAGATGAACAAAGTATCGCTGTAATACGTATATATACTATACAGCGACTCTTCGATCCTTCTAAGGGTTGTCTCTCTTTGTGACTGACGTATAAGGCTCGTGATGCAGCGCGTCTCCTAGAAGTCGTCCGTCCATATCCAGGCAGTCACTTGGTATTTTATGGAGCTTCTTCTTTTTTTCCTATTATACACGTCAGCTTTTTACAGCAACGATTCTGTAAATTTGTCAGGCAACAGCAACAATTTAATATAACGCCGACGTTAAATCCATCAGTCGCAATTATACGCAGGACATAATAACGCCGTGTCGATGTAAATCAGCATATAACGACGCCGTTAAGCGTAATTAAATCGCTCTCGCTTATATGTAGTGGAATTAACTGGACAAATTGAAAACCGTTATGGATTATAGTCGTCGGAGCTGTGTAGATAAAAACCTGATTGTTGTGTTTGTGTTAGAAACACAAGAGGGGTGAAAATTTTGCAGATGCACCCGCGCGCGCTATGCAGATGCTATTTATATACTATAGTATAGGCCTGACTGTGACAGTAAAGGTAATGGCTTCTCAGGTGTCAGCTGCGCGTATAGGGTTAACGGACGCTTCTCACCTGCGGGATACATGGCTCTTTGCTAGTTTTATTTTTGTGGGAAAGCTAGCTTGTGTTTTCCTACCCATACACTTTTTATTAAATAAATATATCCATAGCGCACGCAACGCGCATATCACGCGTTATTAAATATAAGCACTGATGTACTATTAAAAATTATTATATATCTGATGGTGAAAAAAGGAAAAGCAAACAAATTAGAAACGCTGCAGGCCGTAAAGGAAGCCTGCACACTCCGGTAGCAATATTTCTCGGTAACCACACCAAGATTCCCCATCTCCGACATTAAAAAACTATCGATAATCGTCGTAGGGTCAGTAACTGAGTCTCATCCTTCTGCAGCAGCACCATAACCAGCAGCAGTATAGAAGCCAGTCGTAACAACAAACCAGTTTTTACGAGGTAGTAGTGCAGCAGCAGCTCACTCTCTCTCCGGACACTGGCGTCTATTCCTCTTCTCTTCTTCTGCAAAAGTACCCCTCCGTCCGCACGAGAGAGAACTTGTAGAAGATAGATATATAACCGAGAGTATAGAGTCTGGAACGATGCCACGGAATTTCGCGGATATAATGACAGTACAGTCGATCTCATAAGCGCCATTGGAGAACAAAGGCTCGTTATAGTTCATACGAAGCTAATCGCGGGAAGTAGGGATACTACTTAATGCTAATCGTTCCTTGTGTCCTACTGGACTTTGTTTTTTAAATACTGATGGGTTCACTGGAATCTGATGGATTTTTATATTATAAATACACTTTTTCATCTCGTTCCCTAAACGTTTCGCAGCCGCAGCACAATCAAAGTCTTTTAATAAACAGTTTCCTGCTATAAAACCCGCAGAGTCACGTTCATGGCAGCAGCACGTGTACACCATATATAATACACACACACACTCCCTTATGTATATTCGCACACGCAAATGCATCGATGCGAGACGACGACAGCCGTTATACTGCAGCGTCTTTTACGAGCCATAATGCTGCTGGGTGTGCACTCGAAAAAAATCTCCCTCTCCAAAATTGAAGAAGCGAACGTTGAACCCCTTATAGCAAACGCCTTATCCGCACAATAAATTAAGATAAGGCCTATATCTAATCTCTTATCTCAGCCCCTCGCTTTTTTCTCTCTCTCTTTTCTCCCCTATGTTTGCGTGTATTATATATATATATATAACACCGCCACAGGCGCGCTCCATTGCTCAAAGTCATCGAGAGGCTGGCATCACAAATCAAGGCCGGCTGCGCTTTTTCCGCTAGTTATATAGTCCAGCAGTTGTACATCCGGATTTCCTTAGGGGAGAGTATACACGTGGCTGCTGTTATATATATACGTAAATCCCCGAAAGTATAGAGGGCTCTCTTGACGCTATGATATACTTAAGACACGTCGCCGACGGCGGTGTGTGTGCTAAGGCTATTTAAAGGCGACGAGATTCTCTATAAAGTGCGTAGGTCTACTTTTGGACTGCTGGTATATACGTATAGAGAGTTGTTTGCTTTTTTGTGGAAAAAGGGGGAGAGAAGCTTTGAGAGAGTCACCGCAGTTGTTGCGTGTGGACGGAGATTGCATACGAGAGAGTTATACGTACGTATAGTGTGTTTGGAAATAATGTATAGTGTACTCAACTTGGGAGTATAGTTGGGGAGTGTATTGTTGCTTTCGGAACGTGTGATGTGCTCAAACTTTGAAGGCTTTGTATTATTAGATTTGACGCTTCGTTTTGCAAGCTGATGATTACATTGAAAGATTCACTTATGTGTATATACTTATACTTCAAAGTGATCTTCTTTGATATGTCGGTGTATATAAGCTTATATCAAAATAATGGAATAATAAAATATACCCGCAACCATTTCATTATATACTCTCACTGAAAGGTAGACACACAGTATACTTGATCAATGACGCTTGTAAACACATACACACACAACTATTCTCTCTGGACAGGAAACCAAGAGAGAAAGCACAATTTTTTTTTCTTTTATTCACGAGTTGAGGGAAACACAGCGGAACGAATGCTCGATGCGTGCGCCCACTTGGTCAATCTCCGCTTCAATGAGCATCAGTCCTCTCTCGTTGTTCTGTCATTGCATCAGGGGGACCATCATCGGTCTATGTGATGTGTAATAAAATCAAATCAAAGATTTTACTTTAATTTACATAAAATAATCAAGAGCGTTACATGAACGCCAAGCTCATTTACCTACAAGTAAAATCTTCTTCACGCAGTGCAAAAAAAAAAAAAATCTTATTACGAAACTTGCCTTCGTAACGTAGAAATCTCTCTTATTGCGGCACGTACTAACGAATTGAAGAAACGCAAGCTAAACGTTATCCTTTGCCGGAAGCAATAAAGCAGACTCTCTCTCTCTCTGTATATTTTCCAAAGTGGAAGAGAGAGAAGTAGGTATACGTGTATACCTGTATACCTAGAGAGCAGGTCGTCGCTCTTTTCCGACCATGAACTTGATGCACATCTTTCCTCGATTTATTGGCAACTTGCCAAATAACTGCGACGACTGTCTGCTGGCTTACTCTCAACTCGAAAAGGCGACGCCTCTCTCGTATATATGAATTATATATAAGACACTATACTCCTGATGTGTTATATTGGAAAAATAATCGCCGATTCTGCAGGACGTGAGTTCGCAAAAGCGCGCGCTTTCATTCAAAGCTGACGCTTTGAATGAAAGCTCCAAATACAGCACCTTCTCTCTGATGCTGTGATGTGGTATTGTTCGCTCTCTCTCTCTCTATCTCTCGAGTTTTGAGAGAACCCGATCATTCATGGCAACTTTTCATCGGATAAGCGTCTGTATATACTCATCGATTGATGGAATAATTCATAGAAGCGTTTCGTTTTTAATACATGCGCTGCAGTTGGAAGAGATAACGCGAGAGGCAACACCTGGTGGAACTTTGTTATGAATCGAGAGGATGTGATAAAACGTCACGGGCTGTAAATACGTATAACTATTATAGTGGAAACAACTTGTTTTATTATACTCGGTGTATTGAGTTTTATATATTCCGATGCGGATAATATTAGCTGCTTTT
Organism: Cecidostiba fungosa; assembly: GCA_900474305.1. NCBI lineage: Eukaryota > Metazoa > Arthropoda > Insecta > Hymenoptera > Pteromalidae > Cecidostiba > Cecidostiba fungosa. Next base: position 46,433 of record UCOJ01000159.1, on the reverse strand, counting down.
ATTATTCTCGAAGGAAACTACAGCCGAGCGCTATATATACTGCAGTTTGCATTGAATTTACAACTTTGATTTGTGCAGCGTAGCTTTCTTATTCTGAAAGATATAAATATGTATATGAAAATTTTATGCTTTAAAATGCGCAATATACACCAATTTCTTTTATTTCAAATCGAACTATATATATGTATGTAAGAATATATAGTTTTACGATTCCTAAAACAGCAATTAAACAGCTGATACTACCCTCTCAGAGAGCAGCACAACCGTTTCCATTGTTCCATAATAACGCATTTCTCTCTCACGACACTTAAAGCAAGCCTCGCCGAAATAAAGCCGAGCTCTAAAAATTAGGATAATATAACCACCCACGCAACATCTCCATCAGCCCGTAAAAACGACGTCGTCTCAACACACACACACACATACACACAAGACAAAGCAGCAGCGTCAGCGGCATATTCTTGGGAACATTTTCCGGCGCTTCAACGTTATATTCTCCCCGTAGTAGTCACAAGTCGCTTCCGTTTGCGCATTTCCGCTTTCTCACACACAAATGTAGGTATATATATACATCACATGTGCCGCCACGACTGCACTTTCTTATTCCGCCTCGATGATTTTTCGCGCGCGATATGTGTCTGTGCTCCGGAGGGATTTAATCCACATCGGGAAGGGATTTATTGGAAAATTCTCGAGGATGAGAGAGTGTGATGAGGAGGAAAGAGATGGGATTTGGGGAGTATTGGGGAGATGATGATGCTTATTTTGGGAGGCTTATAGTGCAGCGAAGCGTTTTTGCGTTGTAAACTGATATTATACAATAAATTGATATATTGTTTTGATTATTGCGTATAACGTTTATCTTGTCGTCGTTTGCTTGGAATGCTAAAGACGTTACACAACGATACGTGTTGGATTACACTCGAGTATATGTAATGGATATGTATCTGGCGGTCTTGGCGCTTTTGTCTGTTATGTATATATAAAAAAGAAAAATGCGTGCGAAAACGATTTTTGCCGACTCGGATAATTCATCGCGATAAGCAATAACGTAAACACAAAAGTCAAAACAATCCATAAAAATTACTCAGCTAAAAGCTCGCTTCACGAGCAAAAAGAAATCATTTAACCAAAGAGCTTAAAAGCTCCCTAATACCGATTTCCTAACAGCCATCGATTAGCCTCCAAAACAAAAACAACAAAAAATCCGATAGATTCTCCGCAGCGGCGAAAAGCACGTGCGCATCGCAGAGGCGTCTAGCCGGCACCGGCGGCCTGTAAAAAGCCGGTAGATATATACATGTATATAGGGGATGATGGCGCCACGTATACATATACCTATATCTCTCTCTCTCTCTCGGCGCGTCGCAGCCAAGTGCGGCAAAACTTTGCGCAATGCGCCTTGCGGAAGCCACTGTACACGGCAGCTTCCATGCCGCAGGTGGTTAACCTCGCGAGCGTCTATATAAGCTCTCTTTTATGTGTGCGCGACGACTTCTTCTTTGCCGCGGATTTTTTTTTTTCTTACAAGGCTGCTGCTTATCTTTCGAGAACGATGACACACCCTGTGTATATGGGAAAGAGTTGAGGCGATTGTGTAATGAAGCGATGCTTGACTTTTGCGGCTGCTGCTGTGGTCTTAACGTATCGTAAACAGCAGGTTTTTATGGATATATATGAAGGTATATTATTAACGGTTCGTGCGATGGATCGATGATGTTGTTGTATAGTGCTTTGCATTGAGGAGTATCGATTGAACGAGAGCTATTGCAACTCGATCAATCGACCGATTGATTCTGCAGTTGGAGAAAATGATGTTGCTTATTGGTTATGAGAGATGATTTGGAGAAACTCGAGTTTTACTTTTTTTACACGGATGAGTAAGCCGGATGCGGTGAATCATGTTAGACTTTTTTTCCTGAAAATTCTATATACGCATACAACAATATTTTATGTGGAACACAAAACGAGGAATAAAACCTATAGATTTCACATTACAATATTGATATGTAGCACAGTACGCCCTAAGAATAATATCCCGAAACAGACATATCTCTCCCCCACATAAGAATATCCGATGACAGATGTCCCGGTCGTGAAGCTCGTCCTACTGTCGGCAAATCGAATAAGTAGTATAAAATCGCGCAAGAAATTCTCCAAAGTTCAGAACAAAAGGAAAGTCTCATCGGCAACAACATCAGCAGTCCATCGGCCGGATATCTTGTCGGGGAAACCAGATGTCAGAAGAAGCCTGCGACTGCTGGACCGACATCGCAACGGAGAACAGACTTTACTATTTTCTTTCTCTAAAGTTGAGTCCTGAGACTTTTTTTTCCTGATCTCCAAGTTCGACTCGCGTTTTTTTTTTGTACGTCGTGTAATTACTTTTTTAGAATTCCGTAGAAATTTTCAACATTTCTAAGCTGCTCCCGTCTAAGGAAAATATTCGAAAAGAAAGTGCTTTTTTACTCGCGGTTCCAGAATAAGAAAACCCCATATTGTTACAGAAAGCTCGAAAACGAGCTATTCTACATAGTTCATAGACCAACAAGTCCTTTCAACCGCAGCCGAAATAAAAATAATCGCGTCCGATACACAAGATGAATAAAAAAAAGAAATCGAGCCTCTTTCACCTATATATATGGGAGAGCCACTATACAATCGACAGGCCATTATCACGTTCGCGTGAAATAGTGAATGGAGCAGCTCCACAGAGAGTATGACCCACATATTTGTCGCTTATTATCATTGTGTACACTATACCTCACTGCAATGCTCTGAATGGAGTAAGAGTACCTATACCTCTCTGGCTGCTATTCCGCCGCGTAAGCGTGGAAAACGATGCCAAATAAAGGGGGGGAATAGGTGCTGTACACACCTCGATCTCGCTATGCACTCGAAACTTGCCGCTGACTCGAGAGTATTAGTGAGCCAGACGAATTTTCGATGCCTCGGCGATATTATATATACTCTTGTGTATTATGGCTGAAACAGCCCTTCCTTGTGTTTTATACATTCTTATATACGTGTCGCTTTGTGCGAGACTCTTATCGTATATACGTATAGTATATTGCAACTGCTGCTTGCGTTTTTTACGAGTATTTTTGAATTTAGAGCTTATATTGGTATGTGTGTGTATTTGCTTTGCGGATGGGATGAGGGTCGCTGCTTCGTAATGATGATCTGTTTGCTTTGCGTGAGAGATTCAATAATGGGCTTTGTTCTGAGTTTGTACATAGATTAATTTGTCAACTGCGTATTAGACGACGTATATAAATAAACGTTACTACTTTTCATCGCTTCAGCTTACAGAATTATAATTTTCAATTTATAATCAGAAAAGTGATACACATATACATCTGGTCAATCAGCGTCGTGGCTCTCGCACAAATGCAATAATAATTCGTCATTTTTTCGTGGACATGTATACACGAGAAGCACTGACCTGATTAAAGTTAATTACGCGTTAAGTGTCGGCAATTGGAGGAAGTAGTAAAAGTATTAAAAAAAAAGAAACTCCGATGCAGCGTTGACACCAGCGGCGTGGCGTTGCGTAATTTCGAGAGATAACTCCACCAATTCAGGTTAATTTTTTATTGTCCTCTCCCGCACATGTATACTACAGGTTATTCGTGTATACTTTGTCATCGTTACGCCCAATTACAGAAAAACTGTAATAATACATTTTTCAATCTGACGAGAGTTTCTCTCAACTGTTCGCTAATTAGGCCAGCAATCAATTTATTTTTTTCTCATTTTTTACCGAAACAACGATAATCAAAGCTTCTTGACTCATCGCGAGGATGTGCCACTATCGCATACAACCTTAGTCTGATTTTCTCTCTGCTGTCATTCTCTTCTTTCGTTTATTACGGAAACTCGTGATGATGCGGCCGGAAACTCAATACATTCCGTTGCCGGGAATCAGAACGAGCTGCGGATGCACCGATTAGCTAGACTACATTGCTCTCAATATTCTCATCATCTGCATACGGTTTCCGATACACAGCCTTGTATGATAAAACGATTAAACACCGGCTCTACTGATAAAATTGTACTATTTTTCATGCTTGAATCACTTCAAATGCTCGTATTTTTCTGTTCGCCGAGTGAACGACGCAAGACAACAATGGATGTAATTATTATTAGGACGATTATGGTACACGAAATTGCGACACGTATTTTTCCATTGCAATAGCGATATCACACTCAACGCAAGGTGTATTTCGCACTTATAAAAAAAAAATTTACACATAGTCTATTGTGCAAAAAAATTCACGCTGCGCGAGAAGAGAATAATAATGAAACTATGCATCATTGAGATTCCAAAGTGATTGTCGGAGCTGCAGCAGCAGGAAAGTACGATTTTTACGTTTTGTGATCACGTCGGCGAATCGAAGGTCGTCGTGTCTAGTATATCTAGCTATCCCTCATCGCTTTATACCAGTCTGCATTTGTCGTGATGCACGACGAGTCGTTTGCGTCCATTTTCATATCACCTTCTAGAGACGAAATGTTTTTTCTACGGCGAACGAACGACCGCCATTTCCAAGTTTTATTTCAAGGTCGTGTCATGAACATAAAAATTACTTATAGTATAATATATTGGAAATAAGTATTCAGATAAAGTATCTATGCAATAATCGTGAAACATTATGCCATCGACCTAAAAATTTAACTCATTATAATAGATTTGCTTTTTTTTATCCAAGGCTCAATGAGAACACGTGCTATCCACAAGGGATGTCTGCAGTGTTTTCGTTATGTCAAGTATATGGGGTTATTTTTACTTGCCGACTAAAGCGATTATGCCTCCTCCTCCAGACTGATGTGAGAGATGGGTAATAACGCGTGGAAGAGTTATGCCTCCTTAGGCTTTGCTTATTATTCTCTGACTCGTCCCTCTCTCTTTCTCTCCTGAGTATAAATATATACTGAATTACGATTTTTTTTCACACCTCTCGAATAGAATTGTATACGAAGACATGACTCGGCTTCCATTTCAGCTGATGGTTATGAAAGAGTTCTGAATGCAATTCATTTTTTGGTTTCATTCTAGTAGGCAAATAGAATATCTTCAATTGTAAATTCTTGGGTTTCACCTATCGCAGACGTGGTTTAAATTGCATCGTCTGGCCTTTTATCCTCGTTTCTTCAGACATTCTCTCGCTATTTCCACGGCAGAGTGTTGTGGTTATTCTTTCGCCTTTTTTGCAATCGTATATATAAACGCATTCTTTGCTTGCACCAGTTTACCTAATGACTCTAACGAAGACCAAAGTAAATATTTGGCTGGTAGTTTTACAGCAATTAACAGCAATATGTAGGTTAGTCGTGTTTTTCTGAAATCATCATCTGGAAATTCTAAGCATAATGTAAGTTCTGTCTTCACTTTTTTTTATTCTTGCAGGAAATTGTTACGACGATCTAATGATTGCTAACGGTTGAATAATTCATTTATTTTTTTGTAAAACGGCATTTTCATTAACAATTTGCAGAGGAAAAATAGCTTCAACAGAATACGAGAAGGCGGTATTTTAGTTTGAAACTGTCAAGGAGTACAGTCTGACGCGCTCTTTCTATTCCGGATGCATGAATCACGTATACTTGCATGCAGCGCTATCTTTTTATTTCACCCACCGAGAGCTAATTATATATTTTGAAGGGGGTATTACTTTTTATAAAAAAAATTAAAGCTGCCTCTCCTTCTCAAGTGCATCAGTTTTATCTTCCGTATATCCTTAGGATTTAATTGAAGACAAATTTTAGTAATAATTTATGGGAAATATTTTTACTTACAGACTCGTGTGTTTTGTAAGAAACTTGACTCTGAACTGTCGGAACATGAATCAGTAGAAAGCCACGTGGTTCTCATTGATTCGCATTTATACGTATTCTTCTGGGCAATCGAGTCAGTGGAAACAGTTGCGCTTTAACTGATTCGGCTCAATAAAAAAAAATACTGATGAAATAAACCTTGAGAGATCGAAGCAACACTGCGATGTTTAACGCTTTTTCAACAAAGCAACCTCGATTCCACGTTTTAATACTCTTGAAAACTGTGCCTACGACCTGTCAATAATTTTATAACAATAAAATTAGATCCCGTTACAAAGCTCAGCTCACCATTATAATACAGTAATTCAATCAGCATGTAAATAAGCATACACTGAGCCATATTCATAATCCTCGCGCTTAAAATAATAATCTCGAATTGTGCCACATTCGAACAATAATTACTACACACAACATCAGCAAGGAAACGATATAAAATTCCTCTCCTATATAATAGCTCCTGTTAATTGGACATCCTCGAAACAATTACGCTCGAGTCTCTGCATGTAAAATGAAGGGAAAAATCGTACGTCAGGTGTATATAGGAGAGATATAGAGGAAAGGAAAAAAGTACAGACGCACATCAGAAGGAAATTAGAGATGCATTAGTCGGCTTAGTGCCGTAAATTCGTGCGAAAATTCAGCTGCGGGAATGAACTCGGACAAAGACGCGCCTGTAGGAGTGAAAGAGAGAGAGAGAGGAGGTCATAACGGTAGATCCTGCTTAAAGATTATATCCGTATAGCTCCTGGCTCGTCTTTAAATTAAATGCGTTGAAGGAAGAAATGTGGCTATGATCCCCTATATGTGAATGTATATATATATAACTAAACGAAGGCCTTGGAATTCGATTACGCGACTGCCTCATCATTATAATTGTTTTTCTTTTTTCGACCTGTATATACTAGCGCATACCTTCGAGTATATAACCTGTTCTCTCTCTCTCCGCGCAGCTTTCTTTTTTTAGGAGTTCGTCCTTGCCTACACCCTATACACATTTATTATCTACATACATTTATAACAGTTTTTTTTAAGGGCATATACAATTCGATGGGAAAAAACTCAACGTTGTATAACAATTACTTAATAAGAAGCCGCTGCACTTCTCCCCGCTCTACATCACACACGATTACAATACATTTCTAAAATGCCATAGTCATATATATACGGCAATTTGTCGCGTCCAGTAGTTCGTGTAACAGAAGCAGTCCCATAAAACAACACAGATAGATCAGAGAAGCAAGTTATCCCATGAGCGCTATACCTATACGCGATAAGCACTTGTCGAAACAGCTCTCAAAAAGTAGCCGAGAGAGAGAGAGAGAGAGAATCCAGTATCTAGAAGGTATATATATAAAAAAGTCAAGAATCTCGAATACCACATGATCGATCGAGCGAGCTCGCGTTATACACCCAAGAAGAGAGAGAAAGAGAGAAGGGCCAGTCGTCTCGTTGATCTACGAGGATAAAGAAGAAGAAGAAGCGGCGAAAGAATGCGTATACGTGCGTCGGCCGGATGCCCATATATACCTGGTGGGGGAGTTAAACGGGAGGAGGAGGCACGTTCACACGACCTGTGTGTAGTGTGTGTCCCTCTCTGCATCAGCGCCACGCTTTGATGCTCTCCGAGAGAGAGAAACCCTTCTTTCTTTGTCCAACGAAGAAGGAGACGTGGGTATAAGCGCCTTGTGGTAGCTCGAGCGCGACCACTGCGAGTTTCAGAACTGGGGTTTTGTACCGAAAAATTTTTTTTTTTTTTTTAAGGTGTGTGGGACCTGTATACTTATTGTTTTGGGAAGAAGCTATGGGAGAGAGAAAGAGAATTGAAATGCCAACGGACTTGCTCGATCGTTTATAGTATGGGAATTATGAAAAGAGACAGCTAATTGAGACCTATATTTCCTTTGTTATATTGATATGTATTTTAGGAATTAAAGATGAAAAGTGTTGAACTGAATTCCCAATGTTTGCCAGGGACCCTGACACACTAGCCCAATACAGCGTCATCTAATAAAATTAAAGCAGCATTGGTAAAGGTCATAAGGACGAAAACAACACTTCCAAGAGCCAAATTCACTTGGCACCGTAAAGTAGACATCGTCAATTATATGCCAATCGGATTAAAAATTTCGACCTTCACCAAACACCAAGATCATTCTTAGTAATGCTTCTAAATCATTTCCTAAATTTTTCAAGCTTAATTCCGCAAAGCTTATCAAACAATTCCAACAAAATTTCCGGCTATAAAATACTTCGTACCGCGAACGAACCTAAAAAAAAAGAGAGAAGGAGAGAAAAAAAAACAAAAACATCGCCCTGGTATTCCTCGTACATCATCCTTCCAAGCATCGCTGCTGCCATCACCGACTATAACGCATTCTTTTTGGTTTTTGCTTGCAGAATCCCTACAGGAGCCACGATTTAGTACTCAGCCCTCCAGCAGCGGTGGAATTCTCAGCGAGAACCGAACGAAAATTTTTCAGTGCCAAGCCGGAGGTAAGTGTCGAAAAACTCTTTATTTTTTTTTATTATATGTTTACACACACGCTTATACTATTATATATTATCGTGGGATGATTTTCCGGTTCGAAGTTACATATAAATCAATGAGATTACGTTGATAAAAGGCGTAAAAACGTGACACACATGAAATCGGATCGAAGCTCATTTTCCTCGTAAATATTGGTATATTAGGGTTGTATCTATGCGCGCGCATCATATATGTACAAATTCGGTGCATAAATTCGGCTTAAGCAAATACTGATCGAGAGTAGGGGCGAAAAATGCAAATCTGGAAAATAGGATTACCACGACTGCGGTTCTGATTCTTCCAAATATGTCAGAGACACGCTGTCTTGTCCCATACTGTATTAGCGTTGCAAACTTTCGCGAATTCTGACTGACGGCATTTTTGGCAACAGATTTTGCGGTGCGACGGGGATAAATGCAGACGTTAACGAATTATCCTACTGATTATTATATAGTCAGAGTGTAGCAATTAGGTTTAATCTCTCTCTCTCTCGACACGTCTGATTCAATCATCACATTTGAATTTTAACCCAGTTACATATTCGCTTCGGAAACTTTGCACTCGCTGCGAATTCGATTGCTCTGCTTTTGATATTATTAGTGTTCTCTTCATCGAAAGTCCGCCAAGATGCTAAGTATACTACTGTTATGCAAATTGCAAATATAAGCGTTTCCATTATCATTAGCTCTGATGCAATCGGGTGCATCAATCAAATTCGTACGTTATTAATCTTAATACTCTATATAATATTTACTAATGAAAAAAAAGTAAAATAATACCAACACCCTGAAACGACGTCCCAAGAAAGAAATTGTGTCGGGCACACAGAAGCTCCAATCGATACCGAAATACGTATACACGTCGCCAAGAGAAAGAAAGACAGTCCGGAGCGGAAAAGACGAAGCCCTCGAGGTGCCGGTCGTGGTAACGCAATACCGTGAGCCTATATAGGTATATATGCCGGGCTTTATAATAGAATTAGCTTCGCGTATATATATACTGATGCACATACTGACTCCAGGCTTGACTGGACCCTTTTGTGCGTATTTGCATGATCCTTGTGGAATTGGGAGGTCCTCTTTTATTTCGAGTCTTTATACTATACTGATGTGATTATATTTTTATTTCTGGGATGCTAAACGGGAGAGATAAGTGTGAGTATATACTTATTTATCTCTCGAGGGAACGTTTAGGAAGTGACCCGGTATACTTAACTCGATGGCTTTTCTTATTTATGCGCTTTTATACGTCGTGATAACGATCGATAGAACAATTTTTTCTTTTTTTTTTTTTGTTAACGCTGACGGTGATATACTGAAGCACTACTTTTCGAAAATATGAATCACGGGCCAGATGCTTCAGCGAGGTTTGGGTTTCAAGGCTCGCTTTTCTCACGCATTGGGTTACTCCGCAATTTTTAAACTCGACTCTCCAAATTCCACGGTGTTTTGTGACGGTCGAATATCTTTTCTCCTAAAATATTTAAAAATGTCGACAAAACCTCGCGATTAAAAAAAAAAGAGAAAAAACACACACTCGCTTTTTTTGTGTATAAAAAAAAACTTCTCGGCTCTTTCTTCACGCGTGTGTACACGACGATAAATGTCATCTCCCCAATTAGACGTACAAACCAAGCCCATCAATAGTCTCTCTATTTAGAACCGTCTTTTTACCGTCTCACTATTCCCGGCGTCGAAAGACACACATATCTATAACGAGTCACTCTCTCTCGAGGGAAAATTTTGGGTTCCCCCAAGGGATGCGAGGAGCTATTACTCGCACGCGTGCCGAGAAGTATTACGAACAACTGCAGCAGTGACGTGACCTTTTCCTCGATTATCAAAACAGAGTCGTTGCGCCAATATTTTTCGAGAAGGAAAAGTGTTACATGCGGGTGAACTGAGAGAGTGAACACGTCGCAGAGTCACGTTTTGTAAGCAGTGGAGAATGTGTTGCGATAAGAGTATGCGTTGCGTTGTTTATCTTTTGACATGAATATAATTATATACTCTTCGGAGGAATCGGTTCTTTGACATTTTTTTTTTTTTTTTTTTATACTCGACGGCTGCTTGTTAATTTTTCGTTCAAACATTGCGAAATATCAAGACTTTGAGAAGGTTGAAAGACACTTAATTGATGTGAATAACGTGGCGTTTGTTTTTCGCAGGTAATCCGCAACCAAAATACAGGTGGTTCAAAGATGGACAACCTCTCACGACTGATCTCACTTCCGAATACTTTTACCGAATACACAACACCCGGAGGGAGGACTCCGGCGTTTACTACTGCGTTGCCACCAACGAGGTTGGCTCCATTTTCAGCGAGAGGATATCTTTCTCTGTGGCATGTAAGTGTATATACAATTGAGTACTTTTTTAAAAAAAAATAGGTTCATTATAAAGCCTGTTTAACTGACTCTTCAAATAAGAAATAGTATACATAGATAAAAGCTTTATCTATACTTGAAATATATTGACACCATATATCTCTATAATAACGAGAGGAACCGTGATTTTACCGATAAGAAAAATCCTACTCTAAAAGTTATACCTCGAATTCGAAATTTACATTTTCCACAGACATGGGTGAGTTCGAGGACCTGACAGAACGCGGTCTGGAGGTGTCGTCCGGAGAGGCAGCCGTCCTGGAAATGCCTCACATCGAGAGTCACCCAGCACCGGAAGTGATTTGGTCGACTTCCGACGGAATCATTCCTTACACCATTAAGTACGCCACGGTTCATCACAAGCTCCTCATCCTCAACGCCGCCGAGTCAGACGAGGGCTCCTATAGGTATACATCATATATGACTCGACCTTTTTTTACCGCCACTCAATATTTCTGCTCGATCAGAAATATAAGTGCATTGGGGCTTAAATGTGCAGTTCGTGCTGTCTGAGTTGGACGAGCGGTTAGCGGTTCTGACGGTCGTTAGCATTGGCTTATCTTTTTCTTTCTGGGGACGAACGTTAACGACTTTTCATTATACTGATGAGCGAGTTTACAAATTATCCATCATTTTAAAGCTATACAGTTTTTAATATAGTGTACGTTGCTACGTCCAAGAGAAAATCCGACGATGGACTTCTGCAAAAGTAATTCTGGTTCAAAATTCATCGGTTGAACAACTCGCTCTCTTTGCATCCCAAAAATTTTTACGATCCGTCGTCACGCTTTCTTGTAGCGCTCGCGTGAAAATGATCGTGTAATAAAAAAAAATACTCTTTACAGGGCACGAGCCATCAATACGCAGCTGGGAAAAGAAGAGAACAGTCCGTTCTTCAAGCTGAAAGTGACCGGTGACCCGAGCGCGGAAGTCGCTCCGACTATCGTCGTCAAGCCCGAGGACACGAAAATAATCAAAGACCAGGGAACGACTTACTTGCACTGCATTGCTAATGCCAGGTAATTTGCATCTATATCCATTATCCATTATCTCGTAGCTGCTACTTTGTACTGATGCCGAGTAGTGATCACGATTTTGAGCTGCTGCACTTAACGTTTACAGTATAGTGCTTGTCACTCTCTATTATTCTTTAAAATTGTTCGATTGTTTTTGTCCAGTAGAATTGTTATTGATGAATTTTCAATTGCATAAAATTAATCAACCAAGCTGTACTGTATATACTTATAAAATAAGACGAAAAACCTTTTACCTGCAGATCTCTACACGAGCTAAGAACGATATGGACGAAGGACGACATTCCGATCGAGGATGCGCGCATAGCTTTCAACTACAAGGACTCGTGGAACAGGACGCTGATACTGATATCGGCAAACCTGACTTACACCGGCGTCTACGCCTGCCACGTTGATCTCAGAAGTGGAGGCTACCCCACCATTAGCGCCAGCGCTATGATTGAGGTTCTCGGTAAGAGCTATATACATTTCATTTTACAATTTTCTTTCGCCTATAATAAAACGTTCCATACGAAATCAAACAATACAAGCAAACAGCTACAATAGAGAATTACAGCATTTTTTTCACTGCATATTCACACGCCGGAACAATGGTCTCGTGCGTCGAATCGGTTTGTTGGATCGATATGTATACATACACACACGCACTATATTATAACTCATTTCTTTCCACAGAGAAACCAACCTTCGTGGCCGAACTGAAGCGAGTGACCCTGAGCGAGTACGGGACGACGGTGACGTTGCCCTGCGACGCCGATGGGGTTCCCCCGCCGACTATTCAATGGTTTAGGAACGCTGAACCCGTCGACAGCTTGCTGGGAACGAGGTAAACGCACGCAATCGCACACCCACCTATTATATCGACTACATGTATGTGTGCCTCTGCGTTTTGCTCGCGACTGTCATCTATGTCGATTGGATTAACTTGTTATAGGCGGTGAACACGCGGTTGGATTTGCTTTTCGTCGCGGCGGGTATTATATTGAAAGAAGAGGAAGTAATGCTTTTAGCTTATCCAATTTTCTCTTGTTAGGGAGAATGAGACCGCGATCTATATTGCTTCTTTTTGGAACGTGCGATATTTCGAATACTTGTAGGAGTCAATTTTGAGAAATTCCCGATGAAATTGCCTGTAAACACCGTTCTTAGCGCGCGTTTGAAAATGCTGGAATCAACCGACACTTTGGAACGCAAATTATATTTCTAGAAAGCGCATTCTACATACGAGATCTCATTATTATACAGTCTACGCCAGAGCGAAGATTTTTTTTCCTTTTTTGAGTAGAATAGAGCATAGGGTATTCGCTAAAATCTAAACAAACGAAACTCTATAATAGTAGACGAATCAAATTTAACTTCAACATAAATAATGTTTCTACAGCGATCAAAGTTCCTAAATGTTTGCCATGTTTTACAAAATACACAGGTACGCCATGCAAGAGGACGGCTCGCTGACGATCAAGAAGCTGACAATGGAGGACTCGGGAATGTTTCAGTGCCTCGCGCTCAACGAAGCCGGCGAGGCGTCCAGCTACACCTGGCTCAAGGCCAAAAGTGAGTAAAAATCCCTCTGGACCTTCGATAATTAGAAAAACGAGCAAAATCACTAATAATATACGTAACACTCAACAGTTCCGCGAATCCAAAGCCGAAACAGGGCTTCGCAGCTCTTTTTTTTCTTCTTCTTGCCATATATAGTACATTATGTTATTGTGTGATGCGTTTGCCGCCTGAGAAGACGGCGCCGTCCCTGTGTCCTGTACTGATTACATGTTTTTTGTTGTTGTGCGAGAACAGAAAGATCGGAAACAGCTATGAAAGAGAGAAAGAGAACGGCCCGTCGAGCCGCCGGTTATGGTATCGTCGGAGTGCGCCAGGATAATCGTCGCTTTCAGTTCTTTCAGTACCCAGACCGTAAGAACCACGTCGTCGACGTTGTCCATTTGTTTTGGTTTTTTAGTTTGCAAAAAATTCTGTTTTTTTTTCTTTTTTGTGTTTTCTAAATCACGTATTAGAGCAATCGCAGTAGATTATCGCGACGACAGTCATCACTCTAATTAAATTTCACGGGAGTGCATTTAAGCGAGTTTCTTTTCTGACATTTTGTATCAATTTACGTTGTTTTTTATATTTATTCTTCTACTATTCATTTTCAAATTCTGTAGCTAAAAATCCTGCGTAATATCTAATAAGTAATAATAGTTATTTTTGACTGACGATCAAGAACCATACGCTATGATTTATATCTTGAAAACAATGTAAATGTGATCCTTACTGTCAGTAAACAATCTACTCAAATGCCTCTAGTGAATTCCTATTCTCTTTTATTATGCATTCATAGTCACATGCTTGGTATGAGATAAATTTTATCAGTCACTGCGTTGCATTACTAGCTTTATTTTGTTGTAATACCTGATCTCTTAGTTTTTCGGATTATCATATTACACTATAGCGACACGCGAGTTATCTCGTTGACACGTATGAGTTTTTTTAGTGGTAGCAAATATTTGTGTACTCCAGCAAGCATAAGCACGTGTTTTAGACACGCATTATTTTTGTATAAATTTGTACTTTCATGCTGTAAACATTAGAACTTCATTGAGTATATATCAGTATGGTAAGGAATCATGTAGGTATACAACTTAGTGCAACAATATAGAGCAAGTCACTCGAGGTATATCCAAAAAGTTTACGTATTTTTGGAAATATTCCTAGAAACACTGAATCCTTCACGTATCAAGAAACCACTGCATCTACGTTATACGGTCTATCAATACACATGTGGAACATCACATCATCGCACAGCATTTAATGTGGTTTCAGTTTCTACCTTTTTTTTACAAATTTCATTAGAGCACAGCAAAAAAATCGCCACTTTATGGCTTATCACACTGCGACCTGCAGTAAAATCACGCAGACGGTGTACATTATTGTTTCTTTTGTGTGGCATTGTACAAAACGTATTATATTATATTTTATGTAACATTCTACGTATATATGTGTGTGTATGTGTTAAAAATATATTTGTGTTTGTGAAAGAATGTAAAATTTAGAATTGAACAATGTTCGACTTTTCGTATTGATGCATGATTTGTGACATAGTGATATGAGTTGCTATGAATAGACATAAACCATAAACATCTGTCGTATTTACAGCTTCGATACCGATAATGGAAATTCCACCTCAAAACGTCACGGTACTGGACGGCAAAGACGCAAATCTGAACTGCCGAGCAATCGCTGCACCAGTGCCCAACGTCACCTGGATGTATAATGGTGAGTAAGATTGTAAATTTAACGCCATCATGATTTTTATGTTAATATTTTGACTAAAACAATAACGATGATAATCGTGGATAACAAAAATCCGGAAGCAATAAGTCTCTTACGTGCTTAGCATCGACTTCACCGTGCTACAAATGTGCATACGTCACTTTTTAGAAATGCCGATCTCTTTATACTTCGAATCTTGAGTAACAATACAATGGGCATTTAAACCATCTTATGAATACGAAGGCATTCGGTCACCTTATCGTAATCTGTGCATTTTAAGCGTCCGAAGGGCTGCATTTTATAAGACGTTTTCAATTTCAAATGTCCTTGAGTACATTTATATGCATATGCGTGGACGTTTGCATATAATTAGCATAAGCTTCGAACGTGTTTGTTCCTTGTTTTCAATAAATTATCTTTTCAGAGGAAAAATTTTCTCAATCAAAATTTTCGAAACAAATTTTCCAGATACGACTCCAGTTGAGATAGCCGGTCGAGTTCAAGTTTTGGAGAATGGAGATCTGTTGATAGCCGATGTGAAGCCAAGCGACGCTGGAAAGTACACTTGCATTCGCGCCAACGAGGCTGGTTCCGTAAACGGATCGGCTTACGTCTCGGTGCTAGGTGAGCTATTATTTTACCGGCTGCAACTTTCTTGCAACTCGTGTTTTAATATATCCCACTATGCAGCCAGAGGAGCCTCGAGTGTAATAACGAACGAAAAAATTTCTCTATTCCTTTTTCAGTGAGAACGCAAATTATCCAACCGCCGGTAGACCAGTCGGTTCTTCTTGGTCACACCGCCGAGCTCAAGTGCGAGGTATCAAATGATCCGAGCGTCAAATACGACATCGCTTGGTTTCATAATTCTCAGTAAGTCAAGACACTTGTCACTTTCATAGAAAGATATTTTAAGCCTTCTCTGCGGCAGGTGACAGGAGCAATGCTCCTGTACGTCCTGCACGTGTCACAGTCGTGATTTATTTTTAAAGAAACAATGGCGATTCTTTTCTAGATATGGAATTCCTGAAACGCTCAGTAATTTTATTTTTAGCGATTGGTATTTTATGGTTTGTGGTCAACAGGGTCATGTTTATATTCTAAGAGATTTCAGAGTTGATAAATAAAAACGAAAACGAGTTTATCATTCATGTTTCTTTTTCGGTCAGTGATCGGGTTAATAAAGGAGTACATTTTTTAAAAAATCAACAAAACTATTGCTTTCGAAACTAACAATCAAAATTCATAACAGATGATTAAAAATTAACACGAAACTGCTATTTATAGAAGCACAGGATAATGAACAACAATTACAAAAAAATGAAAGTAAAATCCAAAGCGTGCGCTTCCGCGTGTCAAAATCCTCTCGCAACGTTATTCCAACTAATCATCTCACCTCGTGCGCGCCTGGTAATTATAAAAAAGCGCACGCACTCTCGTTAGAGCGACAAGCAGAGCAGATCGAAACGATCAACGCTTCGTATACCTACCCAGAGAAAGTAATAATACCCGACTCGTCTGTTTTCGCAGAGTGATAAACACCCGAGCGAGTCCGAGAGTGAAGATGCAGAACGACGGTACATTGGAGATCGGAGCTGTTCGCGCATCCGACGTCGGCGAGTACATGTGCTCGGTGGTGTCGTCTGGAGGTAATGAGACTCGCACTGCCAGGCTCAGTGTTATCGAGCTGCCGTTCGCACCCATTAATGTTGTCGCCAGCAGAGTCGAGGAAATCTCGCCCAGGACTATCAATGTTACCTGGGTGCCTGGCTTTGACGGAAACAGTCCGATCAAGTCTTTCATCGTGCAGAGACGAGAAGTTCCTGAACTTGGTGAGTAAAATTTGACTTTTTATAACTCGCATATATACTTAATCACGCTTAAATTGCACTTTGCTTTTCAAAATAAACGTATCGCATGAACTGTTTCTCTTACTAAATATGCTTAAAATATAGATAAAGGTTTTAACATTATTTAAATTTTATTTTTCTACTATGAATCTATTATTTTTAATTTCTATGCTTGGCACAGAACTAACACTTGGCTTTCTATTTTCAATGTATCAGTCAAAATGGTACATTTCCGAAATGACAATGATTTTACAGGACCTCTTCCCGACACATCCCTCAACTGGGTAACGGAGTATTCAAACATATCCGCAAACAGCCGTTGGGTCCTGTTCAACAATCTCAAAGCTGCGGCAGCCTACCAGTTCCGTGTGAGCGCAGAGAACAGTGTGGGCGAAGGACCAAGTTCAGAACCCAGCAACGTCGTCCTGCTTCCTCAAGAACGTACGTATACAGATTACACCACAATTTTATTCCTTACCGTGAAACCGTACAAATGCAAAACAAACCACAATATCAATACTCGCATGTTGTACACACGTAACTGGAATATCCTTTCGTTCTTCGCACAGCGCCAACCGGTCCGCCGTTGGGTTTCGTGGGCTCGGCTCGCTCTTCGTCCGAGATTATAACCCAGTGGCAACTTCCGGCCGAGGAGCACCGGAACGGCCACATATTGGGTTACGTATTACGCTACAAGCTGCACGGCTACAACGAGACGCCCTGGATGATCCAGAACATAACGAACGAGGCGCAGAAGAACTATCTCATCACTGATCTGATAACCTGGAAAGATTACATTGTCCAGATCGCCGCCTACAATGATAAGGGCGTCGGCGTTTTTACCAACGAGCTCAGAATCAAGACTAAGGAAGGAGGTAAGAATTCATTATTTTGCAAATTTGGCAATATTTTTTAGTAGTATTATTAAGTTTTGCAACTTCTTAAATAAAGAAATAATTACTGAAAGTAACCTGTTGCTAACGAACAAATACGTTTTTTTAAACATAGTGCCTGAAGCTCCACCAACTGATGTGCGAGTAAAAGCAATTAACTCGACGGCTGTAAACGTATGGTGGAAGCCACCGAATCCACAGAAGATCAATGGCATTAATCAGGGCTACAAACTACAGGCCTGGCATAATGGAGGCTTCGCCGAGGATAACGAATACAAGTCTATCACCGTCGCTCCCAACCTTTTCGATCCACAAGCAGAGCAGAACGCGGTTATTCCAAATCTCAGAAAGTACACCCTGTACAACATAACCGTTTTATGTTTCACCAACCCTGGTGACGGCGAAAGAAGCTTGCCCGTTTCTGTTCGCACTAGCGAAGATGGTAAGAGCAGGCACTTTTGAAATGTGTATCAATTGATTTATGACTTTTCTTTAGTTTGCGTTATTATGAATTTTTTTTATTACTTAGTTCCAGGAAAGGTGGAGAATCTGCAGTTCCTCAATATCAGCGACCGCGCCCTGACAGTTAAGTGGCGTCCACCTAAGGAAATCAACGGAGTTCTCACCTTTTATCAGTTAAAATATACGATTAAAGATAAGCCCGACACGCTGAGAGTGCTAAACTTTACTGCCGATATCCTATCGACGAAAATAGAACAGCTACAGGTGAGCCGTGAAATTTAAAAATATTTTTCGCTCTAGGCATCAGCAGGTTGTTGGAAAACATGTAATGTTTATAAAACGAATTGTTTTACGCTTAGGCTACAACGCACTACACTTTCGAAGTGTTGGCTTGGACTTCAAAGGGTCCGGGAGAGCCAAGTATAGCAACGATACAATCTGGTGTCGAGCCGGTACTTCCCGAGCCGCCGACAAAATTAGCTTTGTCGAACATCGACGCGTTTTCTATTGTATTACAATTCACTCCCGGCTTCAATGGCAACGCTTCTATTTCAAAATGGACTGTACAGGTATGTTTTTTTTAGAACTGTAGCTACTGTTACTTTATGTAGTAGAAGTACGAACGTTAAATGTATGGATATTGTAAATTAGGCGCAAACCACTCGGAATACGACTTGGCATACCATATCTGAAATCTACGATCCCGACGCGAGAAAAATAATGGTCGAAGGTCTCACTCCCTTCATGCAGTACAAGTTACGCTTGATCGCTAATAATGTTGTGGGGGCTTCTGCACCATCGGAACCAACAAAAGAATTCCAAACTATTCAGGCCCCACCGTCTCACCCACCTAGAAACGTAACCGTTAGGGCAATGAGCGCTACGGAACTACGAGTCAGATGGATTGTAAGTTTAAACACGTTTTTGTTTTTTTATTGATACAAATTATTAGCCATGATATTAAAAACAATTTATTATTCTAAATCAGCCTCTGCAACAAGTCGAATGGTACGGAAACCCCCGAGGTTACAATATAACTTACAGAGAAGTTCGTACCAACAAGTCCAAAAGTATTAGCATTGACGATCACACAGCTAACTCGTACGTCCTCGAAAATATGGAAGAGTTTGCTTTATATGAAATATATATGCATGCTTACAACGACGTCGGTTCTTCCACCCTTAGTCCCAAAGCCGTGGAACGTACGCGTGAATCTGTTCCATCTCTTGGGCCTATTGGCGTTGAAGCTAATGCAACTTCGTCAACGACGATTGTAGTAAAATGGAAAGAGGTACCGATTGAGCATCAAAACGGACAAATTGAAGGATACAAGGTTTACTACAGGGCAAACACGAGATCTCCATTCCAATACAAAAACATTCCTAGTAATTCTACTTTTACCACGACTTTGACTGAACTAAGAAAATATGTTCAATACCATGTGCAAGTATTGGCTTACTCCAGACTTGGCGATGGAGCTCTAAGCATGCCGCCCATTAGGGTTCAAACGTTTGAAGATGGTAAATGTCTAACAAGTATACGCATGTCTGATCGTATTTTGTAGTATTATATAACGTGTCTCAAATTTTCCTTAGTTCCTGGCCCGCCATCCAACGTATCGCTACCCGATGTTAGTTTTAATACAGCACGAATAATTTGGGACACGCCTGAAGATCCGAATGGTGACATCCTTGCATTCAAAGTAATGTTCCATTTGAACGGAAGCATGAATCATCAGTTCACAAAAGAATTTTCCGCAACAACTAGGACGTTCACGTAAGTTTTAAAATTTTTTAAATAAAATTGCTAATTTTTATTCAATATATTTGTGTTCATCATCGACGTTAAATTTATAGGGCAACGAATTTGGAACCGGAAAAATATTACATGTTTTCGGTGACAGCCCAGAGTCGATTGGGTTGGGGTAAAACAGCTTACGCTTTAGTCTTAACGACTAACAATAGGGAACGTCCACAACCTCCGTCGAAGCCACATGTGAGCCGGTCTCAAGTGCAAAGTCGACAGATCACTTTCAGTTGGACTCCTGGACGAGATGGATTTGCTCCCTTGAGGTATTGTTTTTTTATTTCACAATTTAAATAATATTCTTTATGAGCAAAACTTACTGATGAACCATTATTTACAGATATTACACCGTACAACAATCGGAGAATTCTGGTCCTTTCCAGACAATACCAGAACGAGTAGACCCGTCTTTGACGTCGTATACCGCAAATAACTTGAAACCATTCACTTTTTATCAATTTAGAATTCAAGCCACCAATGACATTGGTCCTTCTGCATGGAGTAACGAATCTATTCAAGTTAAAACGTTACCAGCTGGTGGGATATTTTTTATTTAAATCTTCATTTTGTAATCTTTGCATGAACCTATTATAATAAATGTTATGTTTATAGCTCCGTCCCGAGGTGTAACAGGCTTAAAAGTCGTTCCGATAACAACGACAAGTATCGAAGTTCACTGGGATCCGATTGACGAACTCCACTGGAGCGGTGATCACCAAACTGGTGGATATCGTGTGTTTTATCAAATTCTCTCAGATTTTCCATCAGCTATAGCTGGACCACCAAAAGAAGAAGTCAAGGGAATCAATGTAAGATTCGTTATTATCACATTGTTGCAATCGCAATTGCTTTCGAACTTTAAACTCCAATCAAACGCATTTTTATTACAGGAAACTAAGAAAACCTTGACTGATTTAACTGAAGATAAATACTATGAAGTCATAGTAGCTCCATTTAATTCGGAGGGTGAAGGTCCTCAAAGTCTTCCTGTGACTGTTTACGTTGGAGAAGCCATTCCAACGGGAGAGCCACAGCAAGTTACGGTAGAACCTATCTCTTCCACAGAAGTTCAGCTGAAGTGGAAGCCACCGCAGGCCAACATGCAAAACGGTGAACTTCTAGGCTACAAAGTAAGATATTAGCAAACAATTAGTGTTTATTATAACTCGCTTGAATATACCTTAAATATTAACTTTGTTGTGTGTTTAGATATTTTATCTAGTTACGGACTCTCCTCAAGAATTGGAAAAGAAGCAGGAGGAAGAAATCGAAGTTGTTCCCGCTTCGTATTCTATGCATAGTTTAGTATTCTTAGACAAATACACGCAGTATCGCATACAAGTATTAGCGTTTAATCCAGCTGGTGACGGACCCCGATCACCTCCGATTACTGTCAGAACTAAACAGGTATGAAAAATGAAAATAGATTTAATTTAATAAGAAAAATTTAGTTGCACAGTAATTTTCAATTTTTCATATTTTTTTAAAGGACATTCCTGGACCACCACAAAATTTACAATTTAGCGAAATAACTTTGACGAGCTTGATCGTTTCGTGGGATCCACCCAAGATGCGTAACGGAGAGATAGTTGGCTACGTTGTTTCTTATAAAACTTCCGAACAGAACGACCGTGAGTTTGAGAATCATAAAATAATGTAAATATTAAAAACTTTTTAGTATTAAATGTTTCATTAAATTTTTTTATGCTTTTTCAGGATTCAGCAAACAGGTCAGACAGAAAGTTACAGAAACGAATTTGCTCATTCAACCATTGGAAGAGGAAGTGACTTACACATTTAGCGTGCAAGCTGAAACTATAGATCTCGGACCACCGATATCCGGTAATGTGACTACCGGTCCCCAAGAAGGTTCGCCTATGGCACCAAGCGGCCTGATCATCACGAAAACAGTTTCCAGTGTGGATTTGCAGTGGACAAACGGCGCGACAGGCAAGGGTCCGCTACTGGGCTACTACATTGAGACTAGGAGCAAAGGTAAGAAGATATGCAATTATTTAGACATTTTTGCCGAAACGGTAGAAATTATATTATTAACAAAGAAAAAAATACGACTTAATTTGATTTATGAATGCACAAATGAATCGATTTCATTATTAACCACAATATTGTTTTATTCGACAATGCAGGAAGAGAAGATTGGCATCCTTGTAAGTTTAAAAATATGCTAGAGTGGTTTTCATTAATGTGTTTAGGCATTTGTGCTCAGTGAATGTTTTAATAATCTACGTGACATCATCTAGAGATGTATAACAATAACATTTCAAAATATTTTAGACGATTGCATGACATTCTTTTAGCAAGGCTACTCTAAAAAAACGTATAATCATACTTTTAAAATACTGTGGACTGAACTGTAAAGTCTACGTTTGATCATTCGCTGAATTTCATTTGATATGCGTTTTGTAGCAGACTATAGTGACATTTTATACGTCTTTTTAAATCAGAACAAAACTTACTGTGCCTTTGATTTAATGGTCAGACCATTGAATTATGTGATTAAATGTTCTGTACAGCCGTGCTTTCCAGCATGTCAGTCCTATCAAACCTTCCAAAATTTTTCCCTTTTCTAAAACATGATCTTTACCGAACTACTAATTCGACATTTATTATTGTTAGTCGTTTGAATAAATACATATTACATACGACATCTGGTATGATCCATTGTGACGCCAAATATTCTTTCATCTTTATGACCAGTGTATTTTCATTGTGAGAAATAGTTACTCATCGCCGTTGTAGTGTTTAAGCTTATGATGTTTTACAAAGTTAAGCTAGATGTAGCTTACACGTTTTTTTTCATAAATGTTGAATTCATTTTAGACCGCAAATTTCTAAACGTTATGTTTTATATAATTTCAGATAACAGTCAGTGGCTGCGAATAACTCGAACAGACAACGGTTTATTAACGGAGTACAGCGTATCATATCAAAATTTGCTTCCCTCTACATTGTATCTATTCAGGGTGATTGCTTACAATCGCTATGGAATCAGCTATCCCGCGTTTTCAACGGAAACGGTACTTAAACCATTAAAAATTGTAATAATCATTGTGTTTTTTTTAATGATCGATTTCTAACAAAGTTTATATTATTGCAGATCTTGACACCCTCGAAGCTATACAGGGAGTATGCTTACCTGCAACACCAACCCTTCTATAGACAAACGTGGTTCATGGTAACTCTAGCCGCCACATCGGTTGTCATAATTATCATGGTAATAGCAGTGCTTTGCGTGAAAAGTAAA
The DNA here is from genome assembly GCA_900474305.1 of Cecidostiba fungosa. Classification (NCBI taxonomy): domain Eukaryota; kingdom Metazoa; phylum Arthropoda; class Insecta; order Hymenoptera; family Pteromalidae; genus Cecidostiba; species Cecidostiba fungosa. The sequence continues at coordinate 23,099 of UCOJ01000159.1, read as the reverse complement.
AGCTACAAATATAAACGTAAGTGAAGACAAACGTTTCTTTTTCTCTGGCATACCATGAAATCTAAAAGTAATAAATTTGCCAACAACGCATTATTTGTTTTATAACAGAAGAAGCCCAGAAAGCCCTGGAAGAATCAATGGCGATGGACATCGACGACCGGCAGGAGTCCGACCTCGAGCTCTATCGATCCCGGCAAACGGGCGGCGTCTCCGGAGTGGGTAATGGCTGTGGTACCCTGGGTAAGCGCAGTACTCTGAGCCGCAAATCTATGCACCCACCGCCGCCAGCCGTATACGGCAAGTCACCACCTAGGCCCTCGCCTGCCTCCGTCGCGTACCACAGTGACGAGGAGAGTCTCAAGGGATACGACGAGAATCCCGACGACAGTAGCGTTACGGAGAAGCCCTCGGAAATCAGCTCCACGGATTCACAGGCAAGTTTTTATAAGCATTAGTGTACAGTAATTATTCCATTTTCTCACAACAAATCTAAAGCAAAATTTAACGAATGGTCTTTTATGATTTTGCAGGCGTCAGAGAGCGAAAACGAAAGTGTGCAGTCGGACCCGCACTCGTTCGTGAACCACTACGCCAACGTGAACGACTCTCTCCGGCAGTCATGGAAGCGGCAAAAGCCCGTGCGCAACTACTCGTCGTATACGGATTCTGAACCGGAGGGCAGCGCGGTTGTCAGTCTCAACGGAGGCCAAATCATCATGAACAACATGGCGAGGTCACGGGCGCCGCTGCCCGGCTTCTCCTCCTTCGTCTGATCGTCCTCGGACTTTCCTACAAGGACTTCATTAAACGCTGAAAGATTTTAACTGTGTTATTTATAAAGAGGGAAAAACCACCTGCCTGTGCTTGAGTTTTCGCTCGAGCGATAAGACTTTTTTCGCGTTATGTATATCAAGCTTGTGGCGAATTTTTATTGTGATATATCGTTATGTACGTATTATTTATAATTATTTACACATCGTTTATCGTAGGCGATACTTATAGATGCAAACCGTTCGGCTATTCTGCATTTCTCGAGCATCATTTTACACGTTTGCTAAAGGCTCTTTGTGTATCGCTTTGCACGGCTATATTTTAAGGATAATTACTTAATACCTAACGAAGGCCTCCGCTGTGACTCTGTAGCGATGAGAAGCCAAAAAATTTTTTTGTTTGTATACTTTGAACGACAACTGATATACAAAGCAGTTTATAGAATTTTTCCTTTTTTTACGCGAGGGGACGACCGTTTTCCAATTTGCGATCATTATTCTTTAGTTATTCCTTCGTCAAAATTTATTGGATGTAAATTTCTTAACATAGATCTTTACTTTTGACGACAGGGTAGTTTCGATATGTACAAAACTATACATATGTGTTTCTCAGTCAACAAGTATCTAAGGTAGCTAATGACTTTCGGAATTTTGAGTTCTGTGATTTTACTTACATATTTAAATGCGATCCAAAAGCAATTAATCCATATCATAATCATGGTCGAATGAAGCAGCAGTTGCCTTACAAACAATCGAGAGAAACGGGACTTCTCCAAGTCTCTAATAATTTGCAATTAGCCATGTAATATTTATATCTTATCAAGATAATAGGAAAATATTAGTCTAGATGTAATTCGAATTTTTTTAGGGGTATGTATGCGAGAATAAAAAGTATACTGCGTGACTGTTTGCGAGTGCTCATGAAAAGACACTTTGAAATAAGTCTGAATTATGCATTTTTGCATATTATAGTTTATCATGTATATTTTTTATGTTGTATCTCATTTAGCTTTTTGACTACTATGAATGATGTTAATATACTAGAACGAAAGAAATGTACATTGTGTTTTTTCCCGAAATACGGGAAACCGTACTTATCAGTTTGACAAAACTTTTTTACTTTTAAAAAATGATAATCAAAAAAAAGTTAGTTTTTTTCATGAATCATACACAAAACAAACTGGTAAGTTACATATCTAAATAACAGCTTCGGTAATCAGTAATCGCTGATGCTTAAACTGAATGCTTAGAACGGTCATGATGTTTATAACTGTAATATTGCGTATGTAACGTCATGACCAATTTCGGAGAATACTGTATAGAATTAAAGGCTGATGAAACTAGAATAGTTTAATGATCTTTCAACAATATCATTACTGCTCTTTACAAAAAAGCACATTAGATTACGAGCTTCTATTAGATAAATTTATTAATAATAAGGTAATAGTAATTTTTTGTAATAATCGGTAAGCGTAATATTTATTGTCGTTGAGTCATTAATGAGCCAAAAGAGTGTTGCTTGAATAAATCGACATAGTAAGCTCGTTGCGCACTCTGCTATAAAGACAATACTTCACATCGAAGCGGAAATGATTAACTTTCATTTCCGAAAACCTGCATCTCAAATTTACTCATCAAATACATATATGTAGTTTAGATTATCAACTACAACTTAGAATAAATATCACCATCCGGTGTTTTGTAATAAAGAACTTATTGTTAATACAGAAGCATAACTGCTCCTGAAATACTGCCAATAAACTTTTCTGTTCAAATTTTCTATTATTATTTATACTGTAACAAGAAGCGAAACCGATTATGAATTTGTAATAAAAATCAGTTTTAGAAATATACTATCCTTTTAATAAGAATCTTAGTTATTTCTTTCTCCCATCAATTACAGTATGTAGCACTCAAAAAATGATCAAATAACATGTAAATGATAAAAATTTCGGTTTTATTTAAAATTTACATAAAGCATACTGAAAAATTTCAAACGGATAAAAACGTTTTCTCACACAAATCATACCAGCTCTTCAGTTCGCGAGGCATTCTGTTACTTGCTACACGTTTTAAAACAGACCACGCAGCTACATCGACAATGGAAGCATTGGAACCATCTAGAAGCCACGTCTTTTTATCCAAATAATTGGCTATTTTCGAAGTGATTGCATTTACGTTTCTCGTTTCTTCGTAAGAGAGCCGGAGACAAAGATCTAATATGCTGTCAATTGTGCATACTACAGATGGAGATTTTGAACTTTCATAGTTGTAACTTTCAATCAGCCTTGTAAGGTAGCGCAGAATGTTTGCTTCACCTTCCAGTGGATAGTCGTAGACTTTGGTAACCAGTTGAATATCGCTAACTTTAACGAATGATGAAATATCATAAGCAAACTGTATCATCAAAGAAAACGTATAATTTAACTCAAAAAATTACTTACCATCCTTCCAAATAAGTGTTACATCAATGTTGTGCACAGCATTATTTGGTGCACTACTGAGTAACTTTTCTTCAAAAGCTGCGGCTGTTGCATCAGACACCGTTGAGTGTCGATGAACCTCTACATTGAACTTGGTGTCTTCCCAAAGTCGCTGGAGGGCTAGAATGAAGTACGGAGGACTGTTTGGATTAGCGGACACAATTATTTCAGCGTGAATCGGTGTCTAGGAGAAGAAACAAACAAAAAATAAGAACCAGTGCTCCAAAAACAAAAGTAACCACAAAATCCAATAATGCTGAATACCTCATCAGTCTCTATATTCAAATTCAACTTGTCGAGTATCTCAGCAGGATTGTTGACATCGGACAGCCTGACAGCGACACACAGGCATTCCACTTGCTGCTTGAGTTCGTAGATCTGTTTGAGAATCCTCACCTGTCTAGCCTCCAGAATGTTGTACTCGGGCAGTTTCATCTGCAAGCGAATAAATAAAAAAGTCAGCCCATCATCACACAGATAGAATCAAGAGATGAGAAAAAAGCGAGAAAAGCTCTGATGGCTCAGCAGCACAGCACGAGCCATCCGTCATTATAAAAAACCAGCCAAACACAAGCCTTCCCATCATTGGTCAAGCTACAAAGGTTCTCGGGTTTCGTCGAATTTGACGTTGCTTCGTGTGTGTCGCGTGACAAGTGCGCACCGTGTTATTTCTCAGCGAGCCTATACCTAGTTATATTTCACGTGTGAAAAGACGCATCCGCGCACTCGTAACAATCTATCGGCGAGTGGCCATTTTTCCGCGCAGTATAAGTACCTACTAGCACTTATACCTACCAGCGATCGTTTAAACTCTAGGCCCGCGTGCGTGCCGATCCGAGAAGAGATCAGATCATCGTGTAGTGCATCAGTCGAGACGCGGAGGGGCAGAGGGCAAAGCCATCAGAGCAGACATTGTTACACGTCGCGACCCGGCCATCATCGATCGAGTGTCCATCGAACGGAAAATAGACACAACATAAGCTCGTTTGCGTCCATAGTTCTCCAGGATGACCATCAGGACTAGCCTGTTCGCTCCGACGAAGCGGCAGTTCGGAGGATCCGCTATGGATCCAAGCCACGTGAGTATCCAACACACAAGTTTACCGCACTAAACAAGACACAACCGGGGGGTAGACTGTCCCTCATTCTCTCGTGAGTTTGTACATCTAACCCGTGTGCGAAGACAGAGGACTCATGCTGTCGTCCGAGTGCGAGAACAACGGCGAAACCTTGGAAAAGCGGATAACCTGCTCGGCGATGTCTGCGGCGATGTCTCCTTGTTCAGTCTTGCCGCTGCAGCTCGTACCGCCACCCTGGATCCGCGGTAGTTTGTACATGACATTCGGTAGGGATATCTTCTCGGGCAGCGAGACCACCGGTTTCAGGGCGTACATCCTCGTCGCGGCGCCGCTCATCCCGCAGCTCCTTGTCCAGCTGTCGTGTAACCTCGATCCACGCGTGACCGCCTTGGATTTTTTCCTTTTCCACCAGAGTCCGCCATTTTCCTTTTTTTTTCTCCGTCTCTCTCACTCCCTCTCCGAGATCAGGTTACCTTACACAGAATCACGGCTGCAGCTACACGCGCATTATAGCGGAAGACGAGTCTGACATTTTGAAAAATCCCGCCAATCGAATCGCGCATGCGCAGTGGTTTTCGGAGTCGGCGCGCGCAGCTGCTCCGAAAAAGGGCCCCGTTCGCGGCTCCCTTCTTTTGAAAAGCCAACCCGGAAAAATCGACGCCGTCGAAATTCGCTCCGCGTCGAATTCGAGCTTTCTCGCGCCTATGAAAAAGCTCAGCGAATTTCAACGGTTATTCTGCGCTTCTTCGAAACGTCGCTCGATAAAGATGGCGACTCCGTATAGCTCGTCGAAACGCCTGGAAATGGTAGAAAAATTTAACAAACAACAATTTCGACGTTTCCGAAAATCAAGCCTCGATTTTTCCCACCCCCGCATAGGCATAGTCCGTTCTCCAACCAGCTCAAAAATCGCGACAACAACAAATATAATAGGCGCGTCGACTCGCGTAGTGCACGGCGCTGCCCTCGCTCTTTTCTCTTCTCTCTCTCTCTCTCGCTCTCGAAGAAAAAGAGAGCGGGACAGATGGCGCTCGTCAGCCACTATCATCGTCGTCGCGAGAGTGTGTGCGCGAGAGAGAGAAGAGAAGAAAAGGTATAGACCGCGACGGGCCGCGTATTAGACGGTAGCTGAAGATCTCGGCCGCGCGGGCGATCCTGGGATATCAGCAAAGTGTTCGATTAGGCAAGTTTAGCCGAGGAACGAGAGCAGCCGCAACTGACAGCAGTTTTTCCCGCAAGGAAACGCCGCCGCCGCGCATCAAGTCCCGATGTGAGGCCGCGGGTATATCAGTCGAGCTGCGGACCACAGTAGAGTCGGGGGGGAGCAGTGCTGTCCTCTGCCCAAGCATCTTGCGAACTAAGGTTAGGACTGACTACTACACAAGACAACTGCTCGCTTTCGTGCTCTCGACGTCATTGTTCTTCGGGTGTAGAGTGTGTGCGTGTCCCCAATAGTAGCCAATAATTACACCGAGGCTAGTTATTGTGTGCGTGTATCCAGGTGAAAATCGAGTCGCGAAGCTGCGTTTCCGCGAATCCCGGCTTTCGGCTGGCCGAATTATTGCGTTTTTTTCGGAGCCAACCAGCGAGGCCAGCGCCATCCGGCGCCCAAGTGTCAGCAGCTCTAGCCTGGCTTGTAAGCCGTCTCGGGATTGGTCGAAGCTACGGGCAGATCCTCTGGCATCGTTTTTGCGAATTTTTCTCCTCCGGGTGTTGCAGCCGGTGGAAAAGCCCTGAAACTCGTGTCTCCGACCAAAGTGCTAGCTTGGGTACCGAAAAAGTGCTGGTAGCTCCGGTTGGGTAGGTGCAAGCGAAAACGGAGCAAGCTTGGCTGGCGCAGTAGCTGACCAATCGGCGCGCCGCTTTCATCGGGCGGCTGGCTGCGCGTCTTGCGAGCGTGCGCCAGAGATAGCGTAGAGAGCAGCCCTACGGAGTGAGCAGCTCGCGGAGTGAAAAAGAGCGAGTAGCGTATATTGCGCGAGGAGGCGATCCGTGTCATCGTAGTGTTGTCGTCGGGTGCGGCGCCGCTCAGCTGTTCGTCGCACGTAGGTGTTGAAAGTCGTGAAAAGCGCCGCTGATTAGAATATACACCTGGCTTATATATAGTGCGCTGTTTGATCACGTGAGCAGCGGCTCTCGCTCTGCTGCATGCAGGGCCCCCCCGAGAAATGGCGCAAATCCTATCGGAACGTGGGCCGCCGCCGCCACCGGCCAGCTACTACTACTGCTACTCGCGTTTGTTGACAAGCGCGCCACGTGCTGAGCAAGAGAGATAGAGCGCAAAAAACCGACAGAGAGAGAGCGAGCGAGAGCGACATCCGCGAGTGCGCGCATATTATACATAAACGAGGGAAAGAGAGAGACTTTCATTGAGTTTCGTGGCTTTTTGCTGTTGACAGTGCCGCGGAAAGACGGAGCAGCATGTCGGGACGAGGGACGAAACGCAGGGGCCGACCGCCCAAGTCGGTCGTCATGGAGCGACCCAAGAAGTTCCAGTACCATCTGATGAAGAAGCCCAAGTACCTGCAGAACAAAGGCTCGGAAACGCCGGGCTCGCAACCAGGGACGCCGACTGCATCGAGGCCGAGCTCACCACAGGAGACGCCCGAGCCTCAGGATACGCGACGCAGCACGCGCAATCGCAAGTCCAAAGGTGTTCGCGAGAAGCACTCCAAGAAGGGCGGACACTCGAGCTCGACCTACGGCCGACGGGGCTACAACACCAGCGTGGATTACCATGACTCGGAGTACCACTACGGCTCCGACTTTGGCGACGAGTCGAGCGACAACAAGACAGACATCGAAGACGATCCTCTACTGCAGAGTGAGGACGAGTCATCCGAGAGCATCGAGGAGCCTGATCCATCCAGCGACAGCGATTTCTCCCTATCCAGCTTCAGTACCGCCAGTGGTACACCCAGGCGGACTCTGCTCAGCCAGCAAAGACCGCCTAGTCCAGAGCCCCTTTGGCTTCAGAACAAGGAAATTCCACCGTTGGAACTTCCCAAATCCTCGGATGACCTGCTCGTGCCCAAGGACATGGTTATGCCATGCTTGTCCATCTACGAGGTCCTCAGGCATTTCCGCACGTTGCTCAGGCTATCGCCCTTCAGGTTCGAGGACTTTTGTGCTGCCATGATTTGCGAAGACCAGACCAATCTACTGGCTGAAATCCACATCACACTTGTCAAAGCTTTATTGCGAGAAGAAGACTCGCAGCAAACACACTTTGGTCCACTTGACCAAAAGGACTCTGTGAATATAAGTCTTTATTTTGTTGATGCCATGACATGGCCTGAAGTTTTACGGTCTTACGTCGAAAGTGATAAGAGTTTCGATCAGAACATTTTAACTGTACTATCCAATTCGGAGTATCCCTTCTCTGGGATTGAAGATAGGATAAAAGTTTTGCAATTTTTAACTGGACAATTTCTTATTACCAATCCTGTCCGAGAGGATCTGCTTCACGAAGGTAACTAAACTATTAGCTAATTCATTATTTTCCTTGGTTAGTCTGCTTCTTCTGTATGAAAGCTCAGTGAAATTTTATTGGTCATTGGGGTGATGCAATATCCCATGGCGTTGTCATGCAATCTCACTTCTGATGTAGAACTGATGTTTCATGCAGAAACAGTTTACTAACTATAATTTAAAGGATGCAAAACGTTTGCAGAGTAATAAAGAATGTATTTTTTAATTAGGGAACAGAGATTACGATGATCACTGTCGAGTTTGCCATCGACTGGGTGATCTGTTATGTTGTGAAACATGTCCAGCGGTATTTCATTTAGAATGCGTAGAACCGCCACTTGTAGATGTACCTCCCGAAGATTGGCAATGTAATATATGTAAAGCTCATAAAATAAGTGGCGTTATGGACTGTGTACCCGATGTTGAGAAAAACGGTTTACTGTGTAGACAGGAACATTTAGGATTCGACAGGCATGGACGAAAATATTGGTTCTTAGTGAGGAGAGTTTTTATGTATGTACATTTTACTTTTATTCAGTTATGTTTTACTTGTACAAATAAAGTAACTTTTATGTAAAACTTATTGTTTTTTAGTGAAAGCGAAGATGGTGAAATTTGGTACTACAGCTCCCCTCTGCAGCTAGAAGAATTAATGAATTCTTTAGACAAGAATGAAATGGAAGTAGCGTTGTACAGAGAATTATCTGACTACAGAGACGAAATAAAACGTCAAATGGAGTTGACTGAAACCATTACTAATCAATACAAAGGCAATAAGAAATCTTACTTGGAAGTAGAAAATAGTATGTACCACCATTCGTTGATTTTTTACCATACTTTTTAAAGGATTATGTGATACTGAAATCATTTTTCTCTTTGCAGGCCTTATTCAGAAAATGCAGAAGGAGCGACAAGAAAAACTCGAGAAAGAAGAAGAAGAAAGGAAAGAGAAACAACGACAAGAAGCTGAAGAATTAGTTCGTAAAATACACGAGGATTCAGAGCCCATAATAGATAAATCATCTGTGCCATCTGAGAAATCGGAAGACAAAAATGAGAGTGAAGAGCAGTCTGAAAATACTGGCAAATCAACAGAAGGACAAGAAAACTCGATTGAAAATGCAGACAATGGGAATAAATCTAAAATCGAAGGTGAGGATATGGAAGTTGAGGAGGTGACAGAGGGCGTTGATAAAGATGGTAAAAAGCATAATATCGTGACGAGATCAAAGACTGGTTCACTAACACCAAGAACTTTTAATATAGATGAACTCAAAAAGAAAGCTCTTACCGGATCAAAGGAGGAACAGGAGAAGATGGAGAAAAATCTAAAAGACGAAACCGACAACGCCCGTTTGACGCGACAGAAGGCGCATCAAATAGCGTCGGGAACTCACTTGTTCAAACTGGGTATGGATAACAGCTTTAAATCATACGTAAACCAGTACAGCACAAACACGATAGCTCTGAACAAGGCCCAACGCAACGAGGAGCGTGATAAGAAGCGGCACTTATCGCATAAATTCGCCCTTACTCAGAATGTAGACTTCAAATGGATCGGAAGTCTGACTGGTACCCGAGCGATGCTTGTCCAAACGCTCCGCCAGACAATCTTACAATTAGAGAGCTGTATACAAGCACCATTTATGCATACGAATTGGCCGTTATTGCGCAAACCTTGGACAATTGCTGTCGGTTCTTGTGTTAATCCTCGCGAGTTTGCGAGAGCACTCATTGCCTTGCAGGCCTGCATCAAATCTGTAGTGTTTGCCAATGTCTGGCATGAGCAACTCGGTCATGTCAAACTGCAGAGGGTTACCGCGATCGAGCGCGAGGAGAAAAAGCGGTTAGACAAAAAAGAGAAAAAGGAAAAGGAGGATGAGGAGGAGAGGAATCGTTTGACCTACAACTTCGTCAAGTACACGCTGGGCCTCAAACACCAAATATGGAAACAGAAAGGAGAGGAGTACAGAGTGCATGGACAGTGGGGCTGGTTGTGGATATCGACAGGTCGCCGTCACAAATCCGTCGACGTTAAGAAAATGGGCCTTCGTGCCGGTCCCCAAAAAATTATGGTTCAAATTAAAGATCAAATAGGTTTGAAAATCTTAGCTGTAGATCCATCAACGTATGAATTCCTCCTCAAAGAATATTGTCCACCGGAAATTACTGACGGTACGGATGATAAGGACAAAGTCAAAAAGGAAATCAAATCTGAGGAAGCTTCAAGTGATGGTACTGAAGTGAAGAAAGAGAATCAAAACGAAGCTAGTGCAACGAACGAAAGTAAAGAAGTTAAAACAGAACAGAGTGATGAGCAAAAGACCGAACCAAAAGCGGAAACTCCAGCTCCGAAACCAGAGACCAAACTTAATTTACCTTGTAAGTATATTTACGGATTCATATATTTTTTCAGTCTATTCCAGAATAGTGCCTTCTTTAGTTTAAAGTCTTTATACTGTTATTATTTCGTTATGCAATTTTCACGTTCATACTTATATTTTATTATATCGCTACAAAGTAATTACAAATTAATCTTTCGTTTTAGTTTTGGCTGGAATGAAGATACAAAAAGTTTTCAAACCTGTTACTCAATTTGAAGAAATTGACATTACTAAAGCCTTGACCACTTCGGGTCGTCTCCTCTATCCTAAAATCGGCAAGAAAACTCGAATCGACGATTTCCTCGCCCGTCGAACGCACTTGAAGCTCTTGGAGGAAAGACGACTGTCTCAATCTGAGAAGCTAAAAGAAATTGCAAACAAAGCAAGCAATCAAAAGACTAAAGAAGAAGAGACAGACATCGACATCGAAAGTACAGAAGACAACGAGAATGGCAGCGGCGGTGGCGGTGATGCAACACTCCAGAATATCTTGAAGAACAAGCAGCCTACTAAAGTGGTGGGACCCAATACCGCTAACGTGCTGGCTGCAATAGGCAAGCGCATCCAGCAAGTTCGATCGCAGTATGCTAATTTGTTGCGTCTTGGCGGAAAGAACATGGCCTGCTATTCGCGATACTGCAACTTGGCGACTCAAATTATAGCAAACAAAACAGTTATCACCCCTCAAAGCCTAGTGACTAACTGCTATTCACCTATTTGTCTGAAGAAGATTCAATTAAATCGTGATCTTGTTGTTCTACTGAGGAAAGCCAATGCCCTGAACAATAACGCGACCGCAGCAAATACGGCTGTTGTAAAAACAGAACCGTCTGGCGAAGATAGCAAAGAGAATATTGTTAAAACCGAACTGGCTACAGCTACACCTCCTGTAACAGACGAAAAAACGCCTAATAATACTGAGACAACCATCGCAGTTCCCAAGGATGGCGGGGGCGATGCTTCGCAAGCCAAAAAAATCAAACTAGAGTCGGTATGTATCTAGTTTAAAATGCGAAATCCGACATAAGTAGTATTTTTAACATGCTCCTTAAAATTATTTATTTCTTTCAGGATGAAAACACTGGCAGCAAAAGTAATCAAGTTGTTGTTACAACGAATAATGTCGTAACAACGACTACCGTCACTACTACAACGCAGCAAATAAAGACTGTTGATGGCATAGTTAAGAACGTGCAAGAAACTCTCACATCTTGTAATTCTGTCGATGTCAAGTCTGAGGTCAAAACTAGGTAAGATTAATTTCAAATGTGATGATACAGTATTTTATTATATTTTAGCATAAATTAATGCTCACGCAAACACAATTTCTTACAGTGTCACTACATCCACATCACCTAAAACTACAACGATTGTAAACCGAAGAGGAAGGACTGTACAAAGAATTATTTATACAAAAGAATTGAATGCTGATGGTTCAGAACGAATATATTCAGCCAGCACGACCGAAGGAAAAATATACTTGAAGAAAGTTGCCATCTCTTTAGCGGATAGAAGGAAAAAACGGACACCTGTAAAGTATCCTTTATGTTCAACGTTTTGCAGTAAGAACAAACGTCGAAGTATATTGGTCTTACCACAACATGAGCTAAGGAAACTAGCGCGAACTGGAGGTCGACAACCAGTTCAAGGATTCCATCATATGGCTAAGGTAAATGCTTCTTCTATAAATTATTGAAAATTATACGCTTTTGTTTTTTATAGATTTAAAAATTCTTAATACAAATTGTTTTAACAGGCAAATATGTCAGTATGGCCATATCCTTGTCCAAGACCTTTATTCAAGACATGTTGGTTATACCGAACAGTGGGTCTGAGGTCCCTCGCTGCTGCGGCTATTCAGTTGCGAACACTTTGGTCTTGCATTAGATGGGACGATGTTTCAGCCAAACCTCTATCTAATGATGGAAAACATCAAATTACCACTGATACAGAAATAATGTCTCTAGAAATTTTAAAACACCGACACGTTGGACAATTTATGGATAAGACGCAGTATTTGCGCAGAAAAGTAGTCATTCCATTAGAATTACCGAAACAAGTGAGGGAAGTTACATCGATACGCAGCGGTCTGCGTAAAAGAAAACGACCAGAATCTCCACAAAGTACTGAACCTCAAGTATCTGAAGAATGGGTTGACGAAGACAAACTTGAACTTTGGGAGATTAAACAATATGGAGAAAGGTAATTTAACAATTTTTTACTTCAATTATTTATGATCTTATTTTTTTTTTTTTTATATTTAAGGCTTTTGCATTGTGATATTGTTCAAATCCTTATCTTGCACTTCCTTAAAAATCCAAGAAATTCAAAAAGATTTTTATTTATTCATAAATATTCATAGCATTAAATAAATCTATTTGAAATTTTTTTTTAAATATGTCGCAAAATCATCTTCATTATATTAATATCCTTTCCTAATTTTAACACTTCTTAACACTAACTCCTTTTGCTTGGTGCGTGTGTCCGTTTATAGGTTAGAGAAGGCTAATGCCCAGATCATTACTAGGAGTAGATCCGGTCAACCACAAACGGTTGTCGTGAGCGGCAATAGAGCCGTAGGTTCCATTACTTCAGGTGATCAAGTGAGTGGTAAATCAACACCAGAAGAGATTAAAGAAAAGATGGAACAACAGTTACGACTTCAACGAGCAGCGCATCAGCAAAAGCGAGCTTTGGAGAATTTAAAAAATCCTGGTACTCCAGGTACACCTGTCACCCAGCTTGTTAAAGTTACGACAAACAACGCTCAAGGTATGTTTACATATTTTATTTTACGTTTCATCTTATTCAATCGATCTATTAGATCTAATGCTATTCGTATGTTATTTTAAGATGGTACTCTCAAAGTTGTTACCAAAGTTGCCATACCTGCTAATCCCAACACACCTCAAGGAAAATCTCAATTAACATCACTTCTTACTACACCTACCCAGAATAAATTTATCGGCACTAGGCGTATTTACATGACTAAAGGTAAGTAATTGCTTTTATCGCTTTTATCCAACGGAGAATATTCCAATCTGAATAAGTTAGTAATAATCAATGAACTTTTGCAGCCGCGGATGGCACTACAAGAGTTATTTCGGGACCTACGAGTATTTTACCGAAGACGCCCCAGCAAGCTCAAACTCCTAATCAGCAATCTCTTATCAAAGCCACTGGAGCAGGTAATTTTTATTTATAAAACATAACAATTTATACCATTATTAATAAACTTTTAAACTAATCCAAAACATTCTCCATCCAGCAACTCCAAATACTCCAGTTCAGCAGGTACAGCAGAAGGTTCAAATTCTGCGAGGTCCAGACGGTAAATTGCAAGTTCGTGGCCTCATGCCTGGCCAGCAACTGGTGCAGATGCCGGACGGCAAACTGCACGTACTCAATACAGCACAGACGGTAGCAGCAACGACACCGCAACAGCAGCCCGTGAGTACGCCAACGACGGGGACCGCAACTCCGGCTGCCCAAGGTGTTCCCAAAATTGCCGTTAGTGTAGCTAAAACGCCAGCTACACCTGTAACGCCTGGCAAAACAACCCCTTTAAAGCTCGTGGCAAATCAAATACAACCGGACACGACGCCTCAACAAACGCCGGTACAGTTACAGCAAGTAGTCCAAGCTGGACAGAGGCTCAAAGCTGCTATCGTCAGTCCTGGAGCTGTCACCACTCCTGTCGCGCAGCCGCAAAAGAGTACCTTTGTCGTCGCTAATACTGGACAAATGGTACAGGGCACACAGGTAAATATTCTGATCTCTTTGCTTTTAACTAATTTATAAAGTTACTTGTCTGGTGAAAAAAATATAAACATTCGGTGTTAACGCCCTATTGTTGTTTAGGTCATTTCAACCTCGGGGCAGGTAGTTACTGCGAATCAAATAATAGTAAATAATCCAGCTTTAGCGCAACAATTGGCTTCTGGCAAAGCTCAACTAGCGACAATAGGAGGTCAACAAGTTTTATTACGAAACACTACAGGAAATTTAGTTCAACTTAATTCTGCTAACGCTGGTATTATTGTAAGGAATGCTGTAACTCCGACCAAAACTCAAACAGGTATGTTGAAATTTAAAGAATAAAATACTATCAAATGGTGAACTCTGTAATAATAATTATTATTCAGTTGCTGCAGTTGCTCCTGTACAACAAGCAGTTGTACCAGCGACTCCAACTACATCTATGAGTGAAACTCCGGCCAGTACTTCAGCAACAAGTACAGCAACAGTGTCCTCTTCGACCACTGCAAGCACACCATCGACACCAGTGAATCAAACATTGCCATCAACGGCAGTTCAGCCAACGACGCCAGCTACTCCTGCACCTGGAAGTGTGGAAGCTTCATTGCTTGTCGGGCAGCCACCCGGCACCGTTATTAAATGCGTCACTGCTCAGGTTATTCAAACTACTCAAGGACCTAGAATTGTCCTGCAAGGACTGCAAGGAACTGACTTTACCCCAAATCAATTGGCTATGGTACATCAACAAGTAAAGCAGCAGTTGCTTAAAGCTCAAGCTACGGCTGGTAAACAGGGTGTTCTAGGACCAACGAAAATTTATCTGGCTGTGCAGCCTGCACCAACGACACCGACTCAGACTCCAGCACAGCCACAACAAAACCAAACTCCCCAAACGCCGACAACCCAAAGTGCGGCAACTCCAACAACGAAGCCGCAGCCTACTGCTGCTGTGCAGCAACCTGTGGTGACTGAACAAAGTAACACTGGTAAGGCTTTACTAGTTGTATAAAAATGTTATAAATATGCTAAAAGAAAAATTTGCTTATTTAATTTTAATATTGAATACTTGTAATTTAGAAACCCAAATAAAAACTGAGCCGATTACTGAAACACCAAAGCCAACAGAGGTCTCTTCACCTAAGAAAGCGAAGGTTGTTGTCCAACAAGTCCAACGAGGAACAGCGAATGAAGATGAACCTCAAAGGACTAATATAGTGAATGGACAACAGCCGGCAACTCAAACACCTAAGGAGTCAAATCAACCAGCGGGCAATAAATTTGTTATTACTCCTGACTACATTCAACAAAGTAAGTTGCATATATCATTGTAATTTTCATGAAAATGAAATTTTGTAACTGACTGTTCCAAATTTATTACACAGCTATCAAGAACGCGTTAAAACAAGAAAATTTAAATCCGGAAATTGAAGAAAAACTATTACAATTGCAAAGATACCAGGAGAAACAAATGAAGGGCACAGAAGGTGCTACGACCGGTGCTCAGGGTCACAGTACACCAGTTACTTCGGCTCCGCGTGCTCCTGCTCGTAAACGACCTACGTCAACGTCTCATACGCCAGCATCAACAACGCTGGCTGTCACTCAAGCCACTGTCAATGAAAAGAGCAGCGAGTGGATTACAGAAACACCGAAGAGAAAACCTCCCCCTAAACAGGAACATCGTGATATTTCTAAGTGAGTAAAAATAATAATTGCTAAAAGTATTACTGAGTAAATTCCTCAGAAGATTATAATAATTTTTTTTTTTATAATTACAAAGATCGCACAAATTACCTGAATCCTTGGATAATGATTCCACGCCAAAGAATCGTCCTAACAAACTCAGAGAAACTCAAGAACAGAGGAGAAAGCAGCAGGTACATTCTAGAATGCAAGTTCTTCTGTTTAGACATAAAGAGCTATTGAAAAAGGATATTTTGAAGCGAAGAGCATTACTGGAAAAGGAACTACAAATTGATGTTCAAGTAAGTATAGTATACTAGTATAACTGTATATTTACAGAGTATATTATATGTATATTCAGAATTTAACTATTTATCATTTTCTATTTGCAGAAAGATCTTTCAGCAGAACTGGCTAGTAGAACAAAGGCTGAAAGGCATAAGCAAGATGAAGTCAAAGTAGGCAGTGCAAAACGCAAAGCAAATGCACAATCTCCGCAACAAATAAGCCCACCAAATAAGAACAAACCAAAGAAGCAAAGGTCACAGGGACATCCTCCAACAATCGGTGCATCCGCGTCTAATAGAATCAAGAAAGAAAAACTGTATTGTCTTTGTAGGACGCCATACGATGAAACTAAGTAAGTCATTAAAATTACTTATTTAAAAATGTTCGTAGAACATTATTTAAAGATATTTCCTTGCGTTATTTCTTTAGATTTTACGTTGGCTGTGATCTATGTAACAATTGGTTCCATGGAGATTGTGTAGGCATTACTGAGGAAATGAGTAAAACTATGTCAGAATTTGTTTGCACTGAGTGTCGTCACGCGCGAGAGACGCAAGAGCTATATTGTTTATGTAAACAGCCGTATGATGAATCTCAGTAAGAATTAGTTTATAAAAATTAGTTATTTGCAACAATATTTGTTAGACCTGACATAAAACCTTATTAATTTGTTTTTTAGATTTTATATTTGCTGTGACAAGTGTCAGGACTGGTTCCATGGTAGATGTGTTGGTATTCTTCAGTCAGAAGCTGATAATATCGACGAATACGTTTGTCCTAACTGTCAGCGAAATTCATCAGTTAACTTTGCTAACATGAAAAACCTCAACATGAAGGACCTTGAACTTTTGAAAAAATTGATAAAACAAATACAGGTAAAATTTAAGTCTTAAAAATTCCATTACACAGTATTAAATATATTAAATCAATGATTTTAAAATTAAAAAATGCATTGTTAATGTAATTTATGTCTAATCATTAGGGTCATAAGAGTGCTTGGCCTTTTATGGAGCCTGTGGATCCTAATGAAGCACCTGATTACTACAAAGTTATAAAGGAACCAATGGGTATGTACAGATTAAACATTCCTATTAAAATATTTTCATTTTATCAAATTAAAAATATTAAACATTATAATTGTTGTGTTTTACAGATCTTCAAACAATTGAGCTAAGAATAAACGATAGATCATACAAGAAACTAAGTGAGTTCATCGGTGACATGACCAAGATATTTGACAATTGTCGTTATTATAATCCTAAAGAATCGCCCTTCTTCAAGTGCGCAGAATCTTTGGAGACGTACTTTGTAAATAAGATTAAATGTTTAAGGGAAAAATTCTCGGAAGGGAAATGAAATTGGAAATAATGAAAGAAGTGTCAATGTTGTAATTATCAAATTAGCATCGGGCTGTCCCGAAGTCATCAAAAGGAACGTTCGTAGA
This sequence comes from Cecidostiba fungosa, assembly GCA_900474305.1. Taxonomy (NCBI): domain Eukaryota; kingdom Metazoa; phylum Arthropoda; class Insecta; order Hymenoptera; family Pteromalidae; genus Cecidostiba; species Cecidostiba fungosa. Next base: position 5,738 of record UCOJ01000159.1, on the reverse strand, counting down.
CGTTTTCATAATGACAAAATGTCGAACATTTAAATAGATAACAGCCGTTATAATTTTAGATGTCATTGCGACGTCTATTAAGTCATCTTTTATTAAACTACACAGAAGACGCATTTATTTCTAATGGAATAGAAAGAGATGCGTCCAACACTTTTGTAAAACAAGACATATTGTCAGTGTTTAAAAGGTGACTTTTAGACATGCCTTCTTGTGCACTTTCAGACGTCTATATGAGTAATGAATTTCTATTTATTTTAATTAATAAAAGTACAAAATTAGATTATGATCATTAAACTTTTTTATTTCAGTTACATCAGAACTTTTATAAAACTCCTATTCGTTTTAGATATATTTAAAATATTTAAATTCACTATAACACAGTATATACATAAAACTTTTTTGTATAATAACAGTCAACAAGAAATTCTTTAAATTACAACGAGTATTCGTTATACAATATTGTTCTACCGAAGTAATAATTCTATTAATACATATGTATCAATTTATGAAATTGAAATGATATTAATTCATCTTATTTTCAAAGTATGATGAATATTCGTTATACAATACTGTTTTGTTAAAATATTTCGTTTGAATATATGAAGTAGATAATATTTTTATTAAAACGAAGAAATTATCGTTTGAAAATGCAGTAAATGAAATTTTAATTTTCCAAATTACATTTTTGAAAATTAAGAAAATATTTTTTTAATAATACTTTAAAAAATCCAGCCTTAGAATAAAGTGAAATGGTAAAATTTTGTAACTAAACTAACGAGACGTATGAAAACCTATTTAGCTGCAAGGTGCATACGATTGCATGCCCAATGGAGCCAGTCTGTAAAGCCATGTTACACTTTGTCCTTCGTTACCCCTTTGTTCGAATACTATCCCATAACTATAGATTAAGAATGGTAGGCTAAGTAAAAAAATTGTACAGTATTAAATATGTTTATATGTAATTCATTTAAGGTTTTTTAAAGAGTAAAATTAATTAAATTTAATCAATTAATTTACAAATTGAACATTTAGTTAACAATTTCCAATACATTTGTTCAATCCTTGTTATCCTCATTCGAATCCAATTATCCATATTACACAATGCATCTGCTGCATGTCATATTTTATAATTATTAAAGTTCTTATTTTTTATTTTAACTTTATATTTCAGGAGGAAATATTGCATCTCCAATTTTATCTTTTCATTTTTTATTGAATAAAAAAAAATATCTTTTAAAGAAACCCCAAGAAAGTCGTAGTGCATTGTGTTATGAAAACAATTTTTCTTTATTAGTTAAACTAATAAATTAATTAAAAATATAAACATGTTTTATAGTCTACGACATTTTTTCAATCCAACACCTTTTATTTTTTTAATTAAACGAAAATTTTAATTTTTGTTAACTTCCTGTATTAATCCGTCTTAGATGAACAATAAATCACTATAGCGCATCAAAATTTAAAAAAAAAATGTGACAGCCTTATTAATAGAGAGTTGAGATTTCTGCTTGCTTGCAACTTAACTGTTGATTTTAAGGAACGTCGACAATATTTTATTATAAGGTATATTTCAAGTCCTGTCTGCATTACGACATCGAAAAGAAGCCATAATATATATATAAAATGAAGATATTTTAACAAGTCGCATTAGATATAGGGGGTAGTGGGATATTTTCGAGAAATAGACCTACATCAGACAGTGCACTAGCTATACTGGGATGCGCGAAACCACCTCTGCAGTACCGATGTATGGGATAGCAGTTTGACTAGCATCAAGCTCCAAGTGACTTGCAACGAAATAATGTGATGTAATAACACGAACGCCGAAACACATAAATCATGAGGGAAATGAAGACCCTTCACTCACTTCCCTCGTGTGCAATCGTTACACAAGGCTAAAATCACATTTTCGCACTAGTATCGAAATGCACAGACATATAAAAGGATGATATAAATAATATGTGTGTACATATAATAAATAATGTATTTGTATATGCGTGTGTGTTATATATACAACTTAAATATGCGATTGAAAATCATAAGTCAATACTTTGATTGCTAGAGTATAATTCTTTGCAAGAAATAGACCTGCTCCAGACAGTGGTACTGATATGAACGAATCCACATTTGCAGTATCGATATACGGGATTGTAGTTTGACCAGCATCAAGTTCCAAGGGACTTGCAGTGAAACGAAAACACTTATCCGATTTAAGATTGGTAGCTTCAAAATTTTCAAGATTCACTTGCACTTCTTCTCTATAAATATAACACTTATAACGTGAGAATTAATATGTATGTTATAATGAAGTATATATATAACTATCCCTCCTCTCCCAACTTACATGATTTTTCAGCAAATTGATTAATTACATTTTATTCAAATACAAAGTAAAAAGTTGTCATTTTCACTAACCTTTTGGTTTTTTTCGATATGTTGTGAATAATTTAATTTAATGTTTTGACGGTTTGATGATTGTATTTACTCTTGAGCATTCGCTTGTATATTAATTTGGTTTTGACCTATATGTGCTATGAAAAGCTGGCAACTATCTTATCAAACTGTTATAGATAAGCTGCATAATGGCGACTATGGGATCTCTTATTTCATTTCTTAATTTGTTTACGAATAATGCGCAATGCTCCGCGCATACATTTATCTAAACTTCACCGCAAGTAAGCATTTATACCTCTTGTAATCTTTCTTAATCTTGTATCCCCTTTGGCTTCCTGGTCTGTGCTCTGAACTACTTGTACTATTTTTGAAGCTTATTCTTATAAATATCTATTTATTATTACCTAGTAGAGCCCTGATTAATAAATTTTTATTTTATTTTTGACTTTATCGAGTAAGATGACCTTTTAGACTCTGTGCGATACTGCTATCGTCCAGTTGGACTTCCCTAGGCTGTATTACTTTACAATTTCAGTTGACCATTTATTTTTACTTATACCCGCCGTCAGCCAATGGATGGTGTTATGTCAAATTTATGTTACAAACTAAATAGAATATTTGCACTGCCTTTCGGCAAACCTAACCTAGGATATGATCTATACACATTTTAAAGAACATTTATACCCTGGAAATTTAGAAAAGTTCTATTTCTTAAATAAATAAATTAAATAATCTTAGATATTAATTTATAATGATTTTATTTATTGTGTGCTGTGTATAATTAATGTATTATAGCGATAATATATATATGCATATAATAACTATATGTATGGCGAAACATCAAATGTAAACGCTTTCCATTTTAAAGACAGATCTTTATTCACAAATAAGCCTGCACCAGAAAGTGGTACCGAGACTCTTGTTTCCAGCTCGGTATGTTCTATGCGCGGAACTGTGCTTTGGCCAGCATCGATTTCTACGTTGGTGGTAAATTTAAAATATTGAGCAGGTTTAGGATCGGTAATTACGGAATTATCAAGCTTCAATTCAGTTCTGTAAGGAAACAAAATTATAAATAAAAAGTAACAGAATTATATTTTATGGTTGAATTATAATTGTTGTATAATTATAATTACCGGCTGTTTAGCTGGGCATCATTAGAATACCAATAACTAGTTTCATCTGATAGTTGACCTGTCTTAAAATCGTATGGTGTTAAACGAATTTCCAATTTCAAGTAGCTGCTTTGACCGTCCAATGAGTCAGACTTAAATCTTAATCCTGTCAGAACATGCGATTTATTTAATGAATCTAATTCATCTAGGCACATAGTCCTGTTTTGCCAAGATAACATGTGGTAATCCTTTCCTTCGAAGACGTTTTTATCGTTTATTGTATAATTATTGACTTTTTCCCATCGTTCGTTTAGAGGTCGATAATATGCAGCATTTTCAATGAGCCCGTTTGCTAAAATTTTACCTTGCTTAATCCTTATGTGAATTATTTGATTTTTTATTTCAAACTTCATGCCGGTTACAACACTGAAATAAAAGATAAACATTTTTAATAAAAGAATAAAATTAATTTTCACTTAATAAGTGCATCAAGTCAGTTAAGATATTTAAGACTCTTAATATTTACAGATTATAATAACTCAACATAATTATAATAATTATAAAAAAAAGTATAAGTAATTGCGTGTTATTACTAATTCATATGAGCATCAGAAACGGCTGGTCTCAAACTGATATACCGATCAGTATTTGGATTTGAAGCTTCACAAATACACATACAATAGCTACACTTGTAAGGAAATCGCAACCATGTTTTCGCTTCAACCACTTCATTTTGACAATTGCCTGTCTTCTTTTCTCCATATCGTTTTTTCTTGATCTCTATGTAATCATATCTGTTGTTACTGTTTGCTTTGCTCTGTTGTAACAGAATAATTTCAGTATCAATGCAGGAATAAAATTAATATAGAAAAATATAGTAATATTCTACACGTGGCGGATGATATAATAATTTTTTAATTTGCTAAGCAAAGTTTAATTTTCATATCTATTTTTAGCCAAGCCTAACAAAAGTGAAAAAAAATTAAAAAGCAAAATAAAAATAGTGTATATAGTAAGCATGAGAAAAGTATTTTTGATTGATACTCTTATAAAATTTGTACTATTATACTTTTTTTGTCTACTACTATAATCTATAATTATATAAACTGTTACTACCGCAGGACAAATATCAATCTTGCTCTCCTCGTAGCAATTCCACAGTTTTCCTTCACAGGTTCGTTGTTTGGCACAAATTTTATTATCATAGCATCCTTGCACTTGAGAACCGCCACTGAAATGTGGGCAATTTTTTGAACACGATTTATCATTGTCAAGGTCAACTTCATTTACGATGTAATTTTGGAATACTCGTAATTTTGTTTCCATTATGTTATCTATAAAACAGAATATTAATAATTTAGTCAATTTATTCAATTCAATTATTAGTTTCGTTCATGAATATTCAAATTAACCATTCATGACTTCTCTGTGGTCATGACTTTCGAACCAAAAAACACGCGGAAGTAAGGGCATGTAAATTTTAGCTGCCCTCAAAGTTTCTGTATTTCTCACAATGAATTCCTGTTCTTCTTGTTTCATTTTTGCAAGAAATTCTTTTCCTTTGTCTTCATTTTCAAATATATGTAAGTCTAATCTTACATCACTGTTAACGACAGGATATGCTAAAAGAATAATAATAATAACATAATAAAATTAGCAAATGATCAAATCTTTATATGATCGATCAAGAGTTAAATACATTTTTATATTTACCGTCATGTATTATCTTAAAAAAAGCATAGGAATATTGCAACATTCCATAGTCCAATGCGTCTAGTAAAGCTATGTTGAATACTGTGTTATAAAGAATATGTTGACGAGAATGTTCTGGACATCTGTCCTAAAATAAAAAACAAAACTGTTTTAAGCATATATTCTTCATATATTTACAATTAATAAAATTCTTATTATAATTATAATCAACATTTTAAATAGATAAAATGAATATAAATCCCAAAAGATTTCGTCAAATGACATACATATAATAAATTTGAATTCTTTGTAAAATATAAAATCCTCAAAATAAGGTTTTAATAAAATATATTGTAATTATATATTAATTAGTTCTATATCTAAATAAATAAAGGAATAATATATAATATAGATAAATATTTATCGCACTAGCTTATTTTAGGTATATCGAAAATAGTATATTGTGTACCAAGGGCGTAAAGTGGGCTTTTTTAGACCGAGTGTGCAGTTTGCAGTACGAGTTGAGGCGAGTTAGCC